>JAHBCN010026800.1:0-10383 GCA_019359885.1 Listronotus oregonensis | reverse complement strand
CTTTGAAATATTTTAGATTACTTAGAAAATAACCTGCATATTAATGAAATTGTCTAACACCTGCAAGGAAACTTGGATATTTTTATTAAAAAAATTAACCATAACATATATGACATCATTAAATTAAAAGTGTTTTTTAATAAATAATAATGTATAAAGTTTTTTATGATTAAT
Organism: Listronotus oregonensis; assembly: GCA_019359885.1. Taxonomy (NCBI): domain Eukaryota; kingdom Metazoa; phylum Arthropoda; class Insecta; order Coleoptera; family Curculionidae; genus Listronotus; species Listronotus oregonensis. The sequence goes on along the minus strand of JAHBCN010026800.1, from coordinate 10,209 downwards.
TTTACGTAAAGTAAATCCACATGCTGCATTTTTAATATAAAAAAAAAAAAAGGGGCCCCGCATAACACTCGATTTTTTGCAATAGGTATAAAGAACTATCTTAACGCATGTCAACCATTTAATAAGGTCAAAGAGTCAAAAATTTTAAACACTTATATAAGCAAGGTAAAATTTAAAATTTTTTTAAAAAAAGGGAAAAGAAAAAAAGAAAATAGTTAATTACTTTGATATAAAGATTTCAAAGGATGCAATTTAAATGCTATTTTAAAAAAATGTTAGACAATTAAGCAGTTTACATTTTTTTTTAAAACCCCCAAGAAAAAAAATTTATGTTATATTTTTGAGTCTAAACAGAATAAAAGGGGGAAAGGGCCCCTTGTTTTTCTTTTTTTTTACATATTTAAGGAACCTATAGGTTCTGCGAAAAAAATCTCAAAAAAACCAAAAAAAATCTTAAATCAGTCCCAAACCCTTTTAAAAATTTTTTAAACCCCATTTTTCGCAAAGCGCTGTGGAGCCAGCTCCACTTTCTTACCCCCTTTTATATTTTTTTTAAATTTTTATGTTTGGGTCAATTTTTTTTTACTGATGCCCTCTTAAAAGGGATAAGGTTGTTGCCCTTCAGATGTTAAACCGGTTATATGCAAAAAAATTGGGATTTTTCGTTTATGGTCATTTTACCTTGGTCGCAAAGGGGAATTTAAACGACACCCCCAAGGGGGGTTTTAGTCCTTCATTCTAATTTTTTGATTAACTACACGAAAATATTTTTTTTAAAAAGGAGACTTTGGGATTTAAGCCACTATATTTTAGCCTTACTATTTTAAGCAACCTTTCCCCCTCTCGCTGTAATTACGCAGTTACATAGTTGAAAAATTTAAAAAAAATATTAGGGGGCTATCCCGTTCCAAAAGGGTTTTTTCACAAGCCTTACTATTTTGTTTTGTTTTGAGCCCTAAAGGTTCCCCTTTGCTCACCAAAAAACTGTAGAGGACCTCTCCCCCCCTTTTATAAGTATTTTTCCGTCTATTTTTCCCTTTTAAAAGAATGAGAAAAAAATCCCCATTTTTGGCACCGTGTAGAGCAAAGCAAAGTGTCATTTACCCCTTTTTCAATTCATCCAAAGTTTAAAATATTTTTCCCCTTTTTTTCCCCTTTTTTTCCCCCCGAGCCCTGGAGTAAAACCTGTAGCCTGCAAGGGTTTTTTTTCCCCCCTTTTATTTAAAAAAATTTTAAAAACAAAAAAATAAAATTAAAATTTACTGGTTTTTTGACGTTTTTACATGTATTTTTTACAAAATTTTATTTTTATATAAAAAAAAATGTAGGCTTTATTTGTTTTTATTTTTTCCCTTTTTTTTAAAAAAGGTATATTGGTTATTTAAGCTACATAAAAAAAGGTTGGTGAAAATTTTCCCCAAATTTATAAGAAATTTAGAAAGGGCACCGAGATGTTACTACGGGGGGGGGGGAAAAAAAAACTAGGCCTTATTATAAAATAGGATTTATAAGAATAAATGAGATTCCCCCCCCAAAAAATTTTGAAATTTAAAAAACCGATATACCAAAAAAAGGAAAAGGGAAAAAACCCCAAAAATTTTTGTGTTTTTATAACCCCAAACCCTTTAAATTTTTTTTTTTTAAAAAAAATAATTGCAAAATAGTTTTTTAAAAAAACCCAAATTTTTAAAACGGTTTTTTTAGATATTCATGTAAAAAGGATTGCGTTAACCAAATAGAACAAACGTGATGAAAAAACCCCAAAGGCAGAATGATTTTTTTGCTTTTTTCGTACTTTTTAATCATGCACGGGCAAAAAAAAAAAAATTACCTATTTTTTGTATCTTTTTTTTTTTAAAAAAAATCGTTTTTTTTTTTTTAAAAAAAAAACAGTTTATAGCTTATTTTTGAATAAATCATATTACATTTTAAGCTTTTTTTTAAAAAAAAAATTTTTTAAAAAAGGCCATTTAAAAAAAAGGTGATTTTTTGGGATGAAAAATGTGGTGTCGGGTTTTTTCCCCCCAAAAATTTTGGGCCCAAAAAAATTCCCCAATTGTGGGCGGCAAATCCAAATTGTGTCCGTTGTCTACTTTTTTTGCTTTTTAAACGTGTTTTTTTATAAATGAGCACCGAAAAGCTTTATATATGGGGTTTTTAAAAAAAAAAGATTTTTTTTGGGGAAAAACATTCTAATGTTTGCTTTTTTTCTTTTAAATTTTTTAGCATTTTTTTGGGGTTTTTAAATCACCCAAATTAAACCTGTGTGTGGGTGTGAATTTGTGTGTGTTTGCATATAAAAGGGTGTCCATGCATGCAAAAGGGGGGTTGGTGTCCATCCCCCATTTTCCCTCAGTCATTTACCGATTGTTGATACAGCTAAAACTCTAGATCCGTTCACACAAGATGCGACCGTTAAATACGTTTTTTTTTCTCAAACAAAATTTTTAAAAGTACAAGGGGGTTTTAAAAAATGTGTTAAGTGCAGTACATTTGGGGGTTTGAGGTTGCATTAAATACTTTAGTGAAATAAAAAAAATAAGTGATACCCAAAAAAAATTTTTTACTAAAAAGTTAACAATAAAAAAAAAGTTAATTTAAACATGGCGGATCCTGACGGTAAAAGTTTCGGGAAATGCACCTTTTGTAACGCAAGTGAGAACGATTGGGGATTCAGAGGCTGAAATAGAGTTTTAAAAAAAAAAGACTTCATTATAGCCGTAATGCAAGAAATTTAAATTTCTTACAAGAGCAAATAAAAATTTTAAAAAAAAAACCCCTTTTTAAAATTATTTAACTTACCGACATTTACAAGGCACTGCCTATCGATCATAAGAGTAATGCTGAAGGTCAATCAAACTAACCCAAGCGCTAAATTTAAACTTAAAAAATTAAACATATGGGAAAAGGGGAAAGTTTCCCAAAAAAACCCCAAAAAAAAAAGAAAAAACCCAAAAAATGAAAAAAGAAAACCCCCAATGAATGTCCTTTTTCCCGACCCACAGAGTTGTAGCGCAGATTCTTCAAAGTCACGGGTGCCCGACAGTCATCCAAATAAGCAAATACAACAAGCAGTTAACAGTCAGACTGTGGATATCAGACAGATATCTGACACACCGCTAAACGATCCCCCCCTCGAATTAAATTTTCAAATTAAAATCAAAAGGGGTTTATATAGTTCTTTTAAAAATGGGTGTCCAATAAGATATAAAAGGGACCCCCGGGTTTTGAATAGCCCTGCAGGGGGCCCAAAGGAATAAAACTAAGCGAATTTAATTTTTTTTGACGACCAGAAAGTTTCCATTGGGGGAAAACAAGAATATGTCAAATAAACGCTAGAAGCATTAAAAAAAAGAAGCTAGAAATTGATGTTTTCTTAATAACTTTTTTGGGGGCCCCCCTTTTAGTTAGTATAAATGAGCATTGGTCCCGGGGAAACGAAAAAAAAGTCTTTTGTATTAGAAAATAAAAATTTTTTTTTAGTTTTTTTTTTGATCAAAAATGGGGGGGGGTGGGGTTCCCCCGTTTGCTAGATCTAACATTTTAGTAAAACCAGTCCCTTTTAAATTTTTTTAAAAAAAATTGAACAAATTTTTGAATATACGGCTTGCCATTTTAAAAAAAAATAATAAAGGGCTATATTTTTATCAGTCTATCGCTCGCCAAAATCATAACACGAGAACTTACTTTTTTTTTTAAAAAAAGGGGGGAAAAAAAGGGAGTAGATTGGCGTTTAAAATGGCGTCCTTGTCTCTTTGTGGGGGAGATTTTAACATAAAAAAAAGTTGTCCGACTTTGGGTGGTAGTAGAACCCCTTGGGTGATTTATTGTGTTCTTACAATCTGAAATCTCCCATTAATCAGCCGACCAGGTATGCTTTAGGCCCCCTGCGGGGTAATATCTATACAAACTACAACAAAATTTCTGCGCTTTTGAAGGACTGTTGCTTCTCTGATCATGGGGTGTTGGTCATGGACATTGAGCAAGATAAGCATTTTGAGGGGGTAAGTTCATTAAAAAAAAAAAAATTTTTTGCTACACAAATGAAAAAAAAAGGTATTTTATAAATATCTTAGCTCTGAAAGGGGGGAAATGACGTCATATCAGAAAGAGACATTAAAAAAAAATTTTTTTAAGTTTTTTAGTATATTTGACTACTATTTTCTTTTTCCCCCTTTTTCCAAAAAAAAAAGAATTTCGTAAGAGAAATAATAAGAAAAAATGTCGGTTAAATGGTAGTGAGTATAAGTGCCCCCAAAAAATAAAGTTCAATGAAAAAATTACTTGAACGATCGGAAAACATAAACAGAACAGGTTTTCAACAATAAATACAAATAGAGGAAAAAATTTTTTTTTATTCTCCGGCAGATGTTAAAAAAACCCAAATATCAATAATTTTCAGAAGTAGTAAAAAAAAAAAAAAATTTTTTGGGGGATAAATTTAAAACCCTTTTTTTTTTTCTTCATCAGAAAAAAAAATTAAAAATGATTTAAAGAGTAAAAAGGGGGAAAACCCCTTTTTTCCCAAATATACAAATAAAACATTTTTTCTAACGCCTACTTCCCATACCCTTTTTATAATGTAATTCAAAAAGTTGAAAAAAAATAGTTAGCTGGTGCTGACGGAATACCCTGTTTCATTTTCATATTAAAGCACGTTGCCGATACTTTTGTTTTCCCTTTAAAAAAATTTTATAATTAACTTTTTTTTAGCAGTGGTGTTTTTCCAAATATATTAAAAAATTAGCAAAGTAATCTATAAAAGGGGGGGACCGCGGGTCTATTGAGAACTATAGACCGGTTTCTAATTTGTCAAAAATCTTTAAAAAATTTTTTTTACGACAAACTTTTTCCCCAAGTTTTAAGACAAATAAAGGGTTTTTTTTTACAACGGGGTTTTTGGAAGGCAAATCGCCCCCCCTTTTTTTCTGAGGCACTAAGCTTCGCAAAAAAGCTTAGATCGGGGACTTTACCCAATAGGCTTTTTTTGATTTAAGTAAGGTTTTTTGACGAATAGATAGTAAAATTCTAAAGGAAAAGCTTTTTAGGTATTTTGGCCCCTTTTGGGGAAATAAAAAATTTTTATTAACAGATAGGCAACAATATGCCCCGCTTACTGCCAGGAATGGTGAATGCGAAAACTTTGTACCCCAGGGTGGAATATTGTCTTCTCTCAGAACATCTGAGCAAAAATAGCGATGTGCATATCTGTCATTTTGGGGTGACATTTTTTTGTAGTTAGGGATCGCTCATAAAAGGGGGGAAACCCGGGAAAAAGAGTATCAAAAAAGTTTTTAAAAAGGGACTTTTTCTAAACGCAAATAAGTCAGTTGTCATTCAATTTAAAAGTAGTAACAAAAAGACCCCCAGAGTTCCCCTAAAAACCCAATAAAAAATTTCCCTTACAAACGAAGAAAATAAAAAATTTTTTGGGTTAAACATAAAAAAGTAAAATTTCGGGGGGGCTTACCATAGAACAACTAGCAAATAGTTTGGCAACATCGTTTTTTTGTGGTAAATATTTTGGGGGAAAAAAGGTAAATAAATTAGTACTCCTGTACATAAATGCGGTTCCCCCGCAAAAGCAAAAATATTACTGCTTGGGGTTCTTCGTCAGGAAAAAATAGATTTTGGTTCTTCAAAAGCGTTTGGGGGCTGGAGGGGGGCACCTTCCTGGGAGCTGCTCCCTTTTTTTTAAAAAGTAAAAGTTATTACCCCCTATTCACATTATTTCTCTAAAATTTTGATTTTCTATAAAAAATACCCCAAAAATATTTTTTTAAATTTTGGGGTTTTAAAAATTTGGGAAAGCAAACGAGGTACCCCTGAATCTTAGTGTTATGAGGCAAAAAAAGCATTTTTTTAAAAAAATTCATTGTATACGACTGTTAAGGCATTTAACAGGGGGCCTCAAAAAAAAAATCTATAACAGAATTTAAAAAAAATTTTAAAAAAGTTGTCAAAGATATATTTTGAAAACCCCCTTTTTTTTCTCTCTCATTTGGATTTCTTTTTTAAAAAAATATTAATATCAATATTATTAAAAATTTTTTGTTTTTTTTTTCCTCTGGTGGCTTTTTTTTTCTCTATGTCTCTTGTTTGTGTAATAAAATTTTTCAATATATTTACGTTCTTTATTTAAATTTGTAATTTATTTTTTTAATTTTTAAAAATTAAATTTGTGTATTTAAATATTTATTGTTATTTTGGTTAAGTTTTATATTTACCCCCCTTTTTTTTAATAATGGAACCTATGTAATGAAGAATAGAAACAAAAAAAAAAAAGCAAATTTTTTGCAAGAAAAGCAGTGTTTAAGTAAAAAAATAGGGAAAAAATTTTTTGTAAATGAACTTTATACTTTTTTTTTTTAGTTAACCAAATGAAGTAAGTAAGTAAGATAAAATAAAAAAAAAAATTTACAAAAACAACAAAAACCGGAAAAACCCCAAAAAGGGGGAATATTACTTTTACCAGACTCCTTTTTCTGCAGGATAAATTTAATTTTTTCAGACAAGTAAAAAAAAAAATCCCCCTTTAATATAGTCACATGAAATTAGGGGAAAAAAGAACTGAAGGGTTTTTTTGGGGGTTTTCCCCTTAAAAAAAAAAAACTAAGGGGAAAAATAAAAATAGTCCAGTCACTAAAGAAAAAAAAGATATTACCTTTAAAATACTTATAAAAAAAAAGATTTAACTAAAAATTTGGGATTAGGCTTACCTTTTTCCCTTCACTTAAATTGTGTACGCGCTAAGTGCTTTTTTTTTTTAAAAAGGGGAAAAAAATACACCCTTTATTAAAATAATTAAAAAGGGGGATAGCTGCACAGTGTAAAAAAATCAAATATTTACAGTTTTTTTTTTTTTGGAATTTGATTTATGTATTTCAAAATTTTTGTCCTTGTCCCAAACAAACTGGTTTTGTAATGAAATCATAAAAAAAAAGTTTTTAAGCTTTTTCTTTTTTTTTGTAAATTTATATAGAAAAAATATATCCCTATGGGTTTTTTAAACTAGAATATTATTTGTTAAAATGATCCACCCCTTTAAAAAAAATACGCACTACGATAAAATTATAGGAAACAAATTTTTTTAATATTTAAAAAACCTTTAAAGATGGAAAATATTAAAAAAAAAAAAATTTTTTTCCTCATAATATTATTTTTTATTTTTTTTTTTAAAAACTATATTTCATTTTATTCTAAAAAATTAAAATACCAAAAAAAAACTTTATTTACCAATGACATTCTAAATTAAATTTACGGAAACCCAAAAAAGTCTTTATAGAGTCATCCCCCCAACCGATTGGTATTGCGTCTACAACAATAAATAAAGAATACATTATTTTTTTTAAAAAACCTTATTTTAGATAAAAATGTTTTTTTGTATATAAAATGCAAAAATTTTGGGGTGTTTCCCGGAAAAAAACAGGTAAAAAACTTTTTTTTGACATTTTCAAAAACCCAAAAGTATTAGGTTATCAAAAAAAACCAATTTTAAAAATCTGCTAAAAAAAATTTTCCCCGTAAATTTTTTTTTTAAATTTTTTTTTTTTAACACTTCCTGGGGGGGAAAAGGGGGTTTTAGGGGGGTGAAAGCGCTTTTAAAACGCTTTATGGATTTTGTTACTTTCGTCATTTTACAACTACTCTCAAAAATTTTAAAATCAATTGGTGCAGTTAAAAAAAATTTTTTTAAACCGAAAGGGTTTAATAAGTGATTTAAAAAGCATTTAGGTAATATGTAGGTTTACCTACTGTAAATTGCTAAGGTAGTGTATGTTACTCTTTTTTTTAAACCCAAAATTAAAAATTTTTTTTTTTTTTTCCAAAATAAATATTTTTTTTCATCAATTTTTTTTTATTATACAAAGCGTCTCTTTAATGTTGCAAAAAAATTTACAGGCGGACCCCTTTTGGGTAAAAAAAATAAAAAAAAAATTTTTTTAATAACCACAACTCCCCCAATAGTGAGTGTGTATTTTTTGTGTGTGTGTATACAAAAGGGGGCCTGTGCGTGTCCGTGTGCATTTACCCATCTTTACCGATTGTTGGTCCAGGTACAGTTAATGACAATAAGTTTTTTAAAACCCAAATTTTTACAGAAAAAAAAAATGTTTAAGTGAAGACCAGTGAATGGTATAGTAAATTAAATGTAATAACCAGGCACTGTACACATTTTCTTTGTAGCCCCAAACCAAAAAAATAAGTAAGTAAGTGAGATGAAGTAAAAACACAATTATAAAAAAAAACAAACCACCTAAAAAAAATTTAAAAAAAATATAATATTATCATTTTAAAGACTGGTTTTATACTACAGGATAATATTTTCACTTTTTTTGATTTAAAAAAAACTCAAAACACCCCTTTTTAATATACTTTACTATACTATATACTAAAAAAAAATTTTGCTTTTTTAAACATAAAAACTTTTGGGCATAAATAAGGTAAATTATTTATGGGTTAAGATAAATTTTTTCAATACTAATTAAAAAAAAGTTTTATTGCTAATTTTTTTCAAAAATTCAGGACATTTCTTTTTTTTCATACTTTCCCAATTTATGCCCCAAAAACTAGTGCTTGTTTTAAAGCCTTATTACGTTGCACAGGTTTTAAAAAATTTAAAATTTAAATTTCCCGTAAAAAAGGGCTAGTTTTTTCCCTTTTTTTTCCAATAAATTCTAAAAATTTAAAAAAACGGCAAAAAAAAATCTTTTTAAAAACCCAAAACCCTAAGCCCTTTTTTTTGCGCCCCAAAATAAAAAAAAAAGGTCAATTACTTTTTTAAAATTTTTTTGGAAAAAAAGTTTTTATGTATATAATGGCAAGGTTTTGGAGTGATTCCCAAAAAAATAAAAATTTTTTTTTACTTTTAAAAAAAACCAAAAGTATTAGGTTATCAAATAATTATATTATTATTTCTGCTTCATATAAGTCTTATTTTTTTAAATTTTTTTTCCCTTTAAAAAATTTCCATTAAACTCCTGAGAAGGGGTATGGGTTAAAAAGGGGGGAAAAAAAAATATCGGCGTTATATTTTTTATTACTTTTTATTTTAAAGTAATTTTTAAATTTAAAGTCAATGGTTTTTAAAAAATTTGAAGGGGGAAAGGGGGTTTAGTGGGGTTTTAAAAAAACATTTGGTAATGTATATTCAAAAAGAGTTTTTAGCATATTAACACGAATGAAAAATCCCGGGGAAACGTAAAACAGCTATTAGGGTTTTTTTTCCATAAGGGTAATTCTTTCCCATTTCGTACTAAACTTTTCCTTGGGCCCCCAGGTTACCCTTTCTGACTTAATGTGATTCTACCCAAAAAAAATTTTTTTTAAAATTCCGATGGAAAAAAAAGATTTTTTTTTAAATTTGGTATGCATGTTATTCCCTAAATAATATTTTTTTTGATAAATAGTCTTTAAAACAAAAACAAATTAAATAAATTAAATAAACCCAAAATTTTCTTAAATTCTATGGGTTTTATTCAAAAAAAATTTTTATGTTTGCCGTTTTAAATCGCTGTCACGCGTTTCATGGTCTACTCATGGCATTTTAAAAAATCTCCTTTGTGGTATTATTTGCATTATACCTACTTCGATAAAATTTTTTCCTGCGTTTTTCTTTACGTGCGTTTTTAAACCCTGGGAATGCTTTTACTATGCCTGTGGGTGTGTTTTTACTTATTCTAAAATAAATATTTTCTGTCATCTAATTTTTCTACATACAAAGTTTTTTAAATGGGGTTTGAAAAATTTTACAGGCGGTTCCTTGGGGGGAAAAAAATGAAAAGTTTTTATGAACATTCCCAAACTTCTTTTTAACTATAACTAATAATATTTTTAAAATGAACGCCAATTTGGGAAATGCCTATTTGTACGCGTTTCGTTTAGATATGTATTAATTTTTTTTTTTTTGGAAACACATAATTTACGAACATATTTTACAGGACCAAAAGTTTCTAATTAGGAAAACTTTTTTTAAAACCCTTTCTTAAATAAATTTTTTTAAACTTAAAAAAAAAAAGTGAAAAAAAAACTAAGGGGTTTTTAAAATTTTAACCCCCCTTTTTAAAGGAGCAGATAATTACAAATTTTTGTAAAAAAAATTTAAAAAAAAATTCATTTTAATTTCCCCCCTTTTTTTTCCACATTAATAAAAAAAATTTTTTTTTTTAAAACTTTAAATCTCTAGTTTAAAAGTTAAGAAGTTTTGGG
>JAHBCN010026799.1:0-10384 GCA_019359885.1 Listronotus oregonensis | reverse complement strand
GGAATTAAAAGCTTGGGGAGCTGCAAAAAACAGCATTTTTACTACCTCGATTAATTCTAAAAAATATGTAAAAAAAATGCTACGTAAAAATCGAGGCTTTTCAAAGCCCCCTTTTTAGGGAATCGGGAATGTGGGGTTTAGACAATTGTATTGAAAAAAAATTTTTTAAAATTTTCCCTTTTATAAATTTTTTTAAATTGTTTACTAATTTTGTATCACATATGAAATGAAACAAGAGCCGTAGGTGAAATTACTTTTTTTACCTCAGAAATTTTTTTTCCCGGGGAACCCCTCGGGCAATTTACTTACGTTGGGCCTAAAGTACTAAACATGAATGCCTAGGGAAAAAAAAATTTAAAAACAATAAAGATAATAAAGAAAAAATTAAAAACGGGGTTCAAAAAAAATTTTTTTGTTGTATTTGCCGAAATATTTCTTGGTTTGTTTTGGGGTCATTTATTCAGTAAATAATTTTGTTTTTTTTTACTTTTTTTTTAAAAAAAACCCCTTTTTTTTACTGGTTATTAAATTTTTTTTTACCGCTTTTGTTTTAAGCATGACTTTTAACGGCAAAATGGGGGCACACACAAATCTCATGTTTTTTTTTTCCCCCTTTTTTACTCTTCCCCCAAAAAGGATATATTTAAGATAATTGTGGGGGAATTTTGGGAAATTTAAAAAATTTTTTTTAAAAATTTGATTTTTTGGGGTTTTCTTGTTTAAATAAATAAATAAATAAATAAAAAAATTTTAAAAGGGGGTTTAAAAAAATTTTAGAATGTTTTTATGATACATAGAAATTTTTTTGGGGAGTTTTTGTCTTAAGGATAAAATAACAAACGTAGAAATAAGAAAAGGCAGGAATAACAGATTTTTGAAGAGACTGCACAATTAAAATGGCAAGGGGGGGGGAAACTTTTGCCAGGCAGGATTAGAAAGATGGGAAAAAGGGGAGTCGTAAGTTGGAGACCAAGGAAAAAAAAAAAGGGGAAACGTTCAGACCTCAAAACGATGGGCTGATTATATAAGAAAAATTTCTGTCAAAGGATGGATAAGATTGGCATAGGACAGGGAAACATGGAAGAATATTTGGAGAGGCCTATGTCCGGGTTTTTTGGGTTAGTAAAGGCTGAGAAAGAAGAAAGAAGATAAAGAAAATTTAAAAAAAAGGGTACTTTTTTTTTTAATCATAACTCACTTAACTTTTTGATACTTTTTTTTAAAAAGGTTTTTTCAAATGCTTCGAAAAAGTTTTTAAATTTGGGTTTTTCCTCACAAAATACGTAGATTTTGCTTTTTTGTCTTTGAAACTGAAATTTTGTGTTTGCTAAATAATTTTTAAAATTTTTTAACAAACCACAGCTTGGTTTGTATTGGTCCTCCCAGCAATAACAAAAAAGCCCTTCGATTTTTATTTGAAAAAAATTTTTTTAAAAAAATTTTGGGTTTTTTATCCACGAAATATACCTTTTTCCCCCCGGAATAACTTGAAAGGTCCCCCTTTTAAAAAATGCATAAAATTTTTTTTGCTTGGGGTTTATTTTTCTATGTTTTTGGTGGTCAACATGAAAAAAAAACCCACCCCCGAGTTTAAGGTTTTGGGGAACCCCCCCCAAGGAAAAGGGCCCCCCTTTTCGGCATAATATAGTTTTTTGAGGGCGGGACTATTCCCTACCAACATTTTAAGTCATTCTATTTTTTTTAAAAAAATTGCTAGGCAAAAGGGTTTTTTTTTCCCCTTCTAAAAAAAAAGGGGAAAAAAAATTTTAGGAAATTTCCCCCCTAAAAAGGGAAAGGGGGGGAAAAAGGGGGGTTTGAACTGAATTGAACCATCATTTCTAAACTTAGAAGAAAAAAATTGGTTTTGGGGGCTTTTGATTATGGTTAAAAAAATTTTTTTTAAAATTTTTAAATTTAGATTTTTTGGGGGAAAGGTTTTTAAATGGGGATGAAAGTTTTTTTGAAAAAAAATGCCATTTTGGAAGTTGTAAAGGGGGGAGGGGAAATTGACTTGGGTTTCCCTGAAAAATAGAAGATTTTTGCTTCGAAAGGATTTTAGAAAACTCCCCCAAAAAAAGGGAAAAAGGGGGGGAAAGTTTGTGTGGAACTTCGTCATTTCTGGATTTAGAAGTATGTTATAAAAAAAATTTTTTATAAATTTTAAATTAACGGGGGTTTAAAATTATCTGTTTTCAAAAAATTCCCCCCCTTAGAGAGTTTAAAAAAAAAAAAAAAAAGGATAGAAAAATCGTTACATTTTAAAGTTGTTAATATGAGAGTTAAAAATTGGCTTCAAACTTTCATTTCGGGATTTAAAAATTATAAAAAAATTGGTAAAAAAATTTTTGACCCCGGGGATTAAAATGTTTCTTTTAAAATTTTTTTTTAATTACATTCCGGGGGGTTGAGAGTTTTTTTGGGGAGAAAAAGGGGTTTTTAAAAAAAAATCGTATTTAAAGTTGTAAATATGGTTTTTTTTGGGTTTTAGATTTTTTTTCCCCCAAAAAAAAAAAAATGGAAAGTTTTTTTTAATTTTTTTTCCCCTAAGGGCAAATAAAGAGGGAAAAAAAGTTTATAAAAAAAGTACTAACCCCCCCGGCAAAATATGTTACGAAAGACAGAGGGGGGGGAGCGTGATGTGATGTTCCCCTAACGGGTGAAAAAGGGGACCAGATAACCGAGAGCAGCGTCGTTGACGCACGTATCAAATGAAAAAAAATTTTTTTTGCGAGAACGGGAAAAAAAAACACCCAAAAAATCGCATAGTCTACGCGGGCGAATCGCAGGCAAAATGTTAGTTGTAATTATGATTGCGATACTGTCAATGAGATTTTTTTAAAAAAAACCCCAAAAATTTTCAAAGAAAAACAAAAACCCCCCTCAAAATAAGCCAATTTTTTGAATTTTTCCCAAAAAAAACCTTTTAAATTTTAAAACCTAACCCCTTTTAAAAAAATTTTTTTTTTTATTTGTTTTTAAAAACAGGCAAAAAAGGGGAGAGTTTTTCCCCCAAAAAAATTTTTTTAAAAAAACCCTTTTTAAATATTTCCCCACTTATTTTGGGCAACCTATAGCGTATTTCCCCGTAATTTTGGGGTTTTAAAATTTTTAAAGGGTTTTTTTTTTTCAAACCTTAAATTTTATTTTATAACATTATAATTTTTATATTTTCGATTTCCTATTTATGTGGCAAAAAAATGTAAAAACCCCCAATTAGCTAAAACCCCCCCTCTCGCTCAAAGGGGGGGGAGTGGGGGGTCCCCAAGTCAGGAGAAATATAAAAAACAAACCCGGGCCCAAAAATTTAAATTTTTTTATAGGATTTTTTTTTTTTATATTTTTGTTTAAAAATTTAAAATTTCTAATTTTTTTGCAACTTTTCAACCCTAAAATCAGCCCCATTATAGTTTAAAAAAAAAAAAAATTTATTTAAAAAAATTTAAAATCTTGGGAGATTTAAAATTAAAAAAAATGCCTAAATTAAAAAAAATTTTTTTAAATTTTTTAAAAAAACCTTTTAAAAAACCCTTCCCTTACAACATTGAAATTTTTTTTAAACTAAGTTAATAGACAGAAATTTAAAAAAAAAAAAAAATTACATACAAAAACTATACCGGAAAAAAATTTTACCTTTTTGGATTGATTATGCTCCGAAGTGAGCTATTCTTTTTTAAAAAAAAAAAAAAAAAATCAAACAAATAAAAATTTTTTTTTTAAAAATAGTTTTTTATATATATATTTTAATGATAAAAATTTTTTAAAAATGATTTTGTGGGGTTTTTTAAAAACTAAAAGGGTATGACCCCTTTTAAAAATCTTGAATCCCTTAAATTGAAATGTGATGGATGTGTTTAAAGGGTTCAAATAAGGTGGTGATCGCTTGAAAAAGGAGGTTTAAAAAGGGCCCCTTTTTCTCGCCAAATATTTATTGTTCAAAAAAAATCTAAGAAAAGAAAAAAACTTTATATTTAAAAAAAATAAATTTGGTACCCGCCTTTTTTTTTCTTCAAGGATAGGGGCTTTTAAGAAAGGGGAAAAACTTTTTTTATTTTAAAACTCCTATTTTTCTAAAATTTGGGTTTTAAATTGGTAAAAATTCTACAACGTATTGATAATACAAAATTTAAAAAAGGAGTAAAGATAAATTTTTTAAATTTGGGGGGAATTGGGGGGGTTTTTTTTACTGATGTTTTAGAAAAAAATGGGGGCCGACCTTATTTTTATCATAACTCGTTCAAATTTCCGGGGGACTTTTTCTTTTTAAAAAGGGAAAAGGGTTTTAAATTTTATAATAAAATTTTTTTTTAAAAATTTTTCTTCAAAAAATTTTAAATTTCAAAAAAAACCCCTTAAAATGTTCGGTCCGTTTTGGGGTTTTTAAAAAAATTGAAAAAAAAATTTTTTTTTGGTTTTTTTTAAGTTTTTAATTTTCTTTTTAAAATTTTTTGGAAAAAATTTAGAAAAACCCTTTAAAAAAACCCTTTTTTTTGTCAAAAACTGTTGTTTTTTAAACCCCCCAAATAACTAAAAAAATATTATTTTTAAAAAAAAGAAAAACATTTTTATTTGAAGCAAAATTTTGGGAAAAAAAAATTAACCTCCCAGAGGGGGGGGCAACCACCTCCAGGAGAAAAGCGCCCCCCGGTGTAAAAAAGGTTTTTGGGGCTTATTCCCATTTTTTAAAAATTTCAGGTAAACCCAAAAAGGGGACGAAAAAATTTCGAGCCAACATACTTCATTTCCTTTACTGTATAGGGTGATTCATAAGGAAATGTCAATACTTCAGGTACGTACTCAGGGTTTAAAAATAAACATAAAAGTCTATACAAATATGGGTCCGCAAGGCCTTCTTTTCCCGAATACGGGGGGTTCCCCACAGAGCTGACACGTGCATAGAAGAAAAAAGGTAAAAATTTTTAAAAAAATTAAAAAACCCCAACATGTTTTGCCGACCATAATTTAAAAACAATCATTTTATTGAATATTAAAATATCTATTTTTTAAATTTAAACCCTTTCTTTTTTTTTTTTAAAATTTTTCTATGATAAAATCGGGGTGCGTGAAAATTTTTTAAAAAAATTCCGGGGAAAAAGGTTGTCATATAAAATTTTTAAAAAATATACCTTTTGACGTAAAAATGACAAAACAATTTTTAAAAATTTTTTTAAAAAAAGAAATTCAGGGCCCCCCCCCAAAAAAGGGGGATTTTCAAAAAAAATAAAAAGTGAAGGGGGGTGCCTCCTACAAGAAAAAGCCGTAAAAAAATTAGATTTAAACCCCGGGTCTTTTAAAAAAAAACCCGGATACTAATTTCTATAATATTTACTTTTCATAGATTTTATTTTAAAAAAAAAAAAAAATAAATAAACATTTTAACACCCTGTATTTCAAAAAAAAGAAGGCTTTGCGGACCCATTTTTTTATAGGCTTTTATGTTTTTTTTTGGGCCCTGACTACGTACCTGAAGTGTTAATTTTGACTTTTCCCCTTTTTAATCACCCTGTATAAAATTTTAAAAATTTTTAAAAGGGTAGTTTTTTTAAAGTCACTTTATGTGTCAAGTCAAAAAAAACTCATCCACAGCCAAATTTTTTTTAAGAAAAATTTAAAAAAGTTCCATTCAAAAATTTTTTAACCCCGGAAAACAATTTTTTTTATATCACTAAATGGTTCAATTTTTTTTTTTAAAAAATTTAAAAAGAGTCACTATTCAATTTGACTTTCAATAGATCAATAATTTTTATTTAACGTCAAAAATTTTTAAATTTTTGATTAAGTTCTTTATAAAGCATTTATCAGCATCGGGATTTCTCATTATACCAAAAGACAAGTTCAAATAAATAATTTTTTAATTTTTCATTAAAGGCGGCCATACTCTGACCAAAATATATCTGTTTAAAATGCAGTGTAACTATATTTGGTATAAAATTTTTATGAATTTGCTTTTTAAAAAACAAATATTCTTTTCTAAATAAAAAAGTACTTTTTATATATTTAGAAAAAAATATACAAATAGATCTTCCTTAAATTTGGGGGAAAAGGGGGGAATAGAACGACCTTTTCCCACCTGCCCCCCCCGGGTAATCTATATTTTTTAAATACAATATGTGAATAAAAGTATCATGGATGGTTGAATTTTTAAGAAATTAGGGATTTTTTAAAAAAATTTTAAAAATCTTGTTTTTTAATGCAAACCCTACAAATCAAAAAAATTTTTCTTATTTATTTTAAAAATAATGGCATTTTTTGTAAGGTCGTCTAGTCTAAAAAATTTTTAAAATTTTTTTTTTTTTTAAATTTTTAAAAAATTTTTTTATGGCGATTCAGTAATACTCAGAATAGACCTCTTTTTTGGGCAATGGTCAGCCCTTTTTTAAAAAAAGGGGGGCAATATGGGGAAAAAATTTTTTTTTAAAAAAATAGGGCTGGGCAACAAACATCATCACCTCTAATATCAGTGCAATTTACCCAAAAAAATTAAAATTTTTTTGGGGCTTCATTAGTGGGGGTCCCCCTAATAGACCCACCCATTTTAATTGGTTAGTAAAAAATTTTTTAAAAATTAATAAAACTAACCTTTATTACCAATTACAACTACTCTTTGAGATTTACTATAACTTCACTTATCCAAACTTTTTTTTAAAAATTTGCCCTTTTTAAAATTTTAAAAAGAAAAATGCAATCACTTTTTAGTTTGAAATAATAAAATTTTTTTTTTACCCCCTTTAGGGGAAATTTTTACTTTAAGATTTTGGATGCTTTCTGGACGGGTTTGCAAAAAACCCCTTTTTTTTTAAATAGCCCCACGAAAAAAGTCTGGTGCAGTTAGGTCCCCGGGGGGGTTAAAACCCAAAATTAAATCCCCCCAAAAAATAAAATAAGTTGGCTATTAAATACTTTTCCCCCAAATCTTTTGAGTTTTTTTGGGGTTTTACTGTTACTTCTTTTCTTCTATTAAATTACTATTTTTTTTTTACGCAAAAACTCGTTATTGAACTAAAAATAATCCCCAAAAAAAATTTAAAAAATACATTTTCATTATGTGTTCAAATCCCAAGATCTTTAAGAAAAAAAGACCTTTACGAAAAAAATTTTTTTAGTTTTGTTATTCTTGATTAATAATATGTTATTTCAAATCCCCGGGGGGTAGAAGGAAAAATAATAAAAAAAAACGTACTGACTTATCCCAAAAAAATTTTTTTAATATCAAAAAAGATAGTCTTTTAAAGGGGGGAAACCCCGTATATCCTACCGTAGAAGCCCACAATTTTTGATCAGTTACGGCGATGGTTGAAGTGCCATGGTCGCCCAAAAAGGGGGAAAAAAAAATCGAACTAGTTGAGGGTTAGGTATTCTACTTGGGGTCTGGGTTTTCCCCGGGTTTTTGGACCACATTCTTTTTTTTAAAAAGAAGTGAAAAAAAATATGTCTTTATTAACATTATCAACCCCCTTAAATCGCCCATCCCCCTTCCCCCAACCCCTTTACCAAAATCGCATTTAAGGAAAAGGGGGTTCCCTCAGTCTTCAAAAGGGGGGAAAAAATCCCCAAAATGGATTTTTTACTCTTTTTTTTAAATAAAAAAAAACCCAAAACCCCCTTTTTAAAAACCCCTATTCAGTCGATTTTTTTTTTTTGGACTCTTGCGTTTCGTACACCTAAAAATTTTTTTTTCCCAAAATTTTTTTCCCGCAAAAAATTTTTAAAATTTTTTTTTTTTTTGACATCTCGTTTCTTTTTTTAAAAAATGAGGTGGTTTCTGTTTTTTACGGTTCATCAAATATGGTTAAATAAATTGAACTAATTTTATTTTAAAAAAAAAATCAAAATATTTATTACTTACATATAAGATGCAGAAAAAAAAATATTTATTTGGAAAGTAGTATCTTAAAATAATTCCCTTTAAAAACCCGTTCCCCCAAAAAAAAAATGTTGGGGGGCGTGGGTGGAAAATATTTATTCCCCTTTTTTTTTCTTTGATTTGTTTGGAAAAATGTTTTGGGGAAATTTTGGGGTTTTAAAAATTGGGCCCCCCTTTTTTAAAGGCCCGAAAGATGGATTCCCGGGGGGAAAGGGAAGACCCAAGGTTTTAAGGGGTTTTTTCCTGAATTGCCACCCCTTTTTTAAAAAAATTTTTTTTAAAAAATAAAAAAATAGTTTTTGGGTTTCGGGATTTTAAAAGATTTTTATGGGTAAAATGAAAAAAAGGGGGTTCAAACACCATCAACTTCCCAAAAAGGTTGAATGGGTTGAAAATTATTTTTGCCAATCTTCCCTTTTTAAAACATATATATTTCAAATTATCTATTTTGGAAAAGAGTTGAAATTATTTGAAATTTTAAAATCTGCCCCTTTTAAAAAAATAGTTAGCCATGGTTTACCAAAATTTTTTTTTTGTCAAAAAAATTTTTATTTTTGTTTGGTTTCCAAAAAACAACCCGGCTAAACAACCTTGAAACTTTGGGTTGTATCCAAGGCTAACCATGGCTTATAAAAACAGATTTTAAATTCAAATAACTTTCTTTTAATCGAAAATGGGAAATTTATATATTATATATATATATATATATATATATATATATATATAAAATATATATATATTATATTTTATATATATATATATATAAAATATATATATATAAAATATTTTTTTGAAAAAGGAAGATTTTGCGGGAAGTATTTCCCAAAATTTTAAAAGGGTGTTCCCTTTTAAAAAAAACGAAGTTGATAAAAAGTTTTTAAAATTTTTTAAACATTTGTTTTTCATCTAATCAGAAAATTTAAAAAAATTGTGCAACTTTCATAAATTTATTTTCCCCTCTATAAATAAAAATTTAAAAGGGGCTTGGGAAAACCCCCCCAAAATTTTCAAGCAAAAAACCGGATTTATGATCGAAAAGCATAGCCAACAAATTCCC
The DNA here is from genome assembly GCA_019359885.1 of Listronotus oregonensis. Taxonomy (NCBI): domain Eukaryota; kingdom Metazoa; phylum Arthropoda; class Insecta; order Coleoptera; family Curculionidae; genus Listronotus; species Listronotus oregonensis. Next base: position 1,466 of record JAHBCN010026799.1, on the reverse strand, counting down.
GTTTGGGCCCGGGAAAATGATCCTGTTTCAGGGGCGCCCCCGATTTTCCGGCCCCTAGGGGTTAATTTTCCGGGCCCAAACTGGAAATTTTAGTTGGTAAAAAAAATTCAAAACCGGGTTTGGCTTGAGATTGCACCCCCGGGAACCCCTCTTTCAGGCCCCCAAAAGGAAAATTTTTGGGCCCCCAGGAAATTTCCCCAAAAATGGGGGGCCATTTCTGAGCTCGGAAAGGGCCCAGCGTCAAAAAAAACATGGGAATTTAAAAATTTCCCACCCCAACCCAAAAATTATTTTTTTTTAGGGCTGTGTAATTTTTTTAACTATTTACCTAACAGAAAAGCTGCCCCACTTTTTGTGTTTTTGCAGTCTGGAAAAAATTGGGGAAAATAAAAGGCCCCTTAACCCAAAAAACCCAAACCCTGACCGACCAGAGCGGCTTAGTCATGGCGGAATTGCGGCCTAAACAGGAAAAGTTTACTGTTCCTATTTTTAGTGCCGCTTTAACTAACCAGAACTAACCATGATCGACCAAAACTAAGGGCTTTTTAATTTGTCCAAACTATCCCTACGAAAGTTATTAACAAAATTTCATTAATTTTCAAATATGGGGATTTATTTGGTTTGGGTTTTTTGGGTCGTCACAATGGTGGGGGACGAAACAAGAAGCAAAAAAAATTAATTTTAAAAAATTAAATGTACCGAGAAAATTTTAGGTAATTTTTAAAATGTACGAAACCAAAATGAACAAACAGAAAAACATCGTTTGTCCTCGTTTGATGACCCTGTACCCGGGTTTTTTGATCTCCTTTATGACAGGGTTTTAAAGCAGATTTACTTTATCTGTTAAAAACAGAAAAAAGCTATTAACATCGAGTAAAAAATAGTTAAAAGATAATCTCTCCCAATGACTTGTTTACTAAAAAGGAGCGTGCTTACAACACTGTAAAAGTGAACCTTTAAATTAACTAATCAGGGATGAAAATATGTACGGGCATGTAACAAAGGGGGGGATTTCTCTTTTATTTGTTTAAATGTAAATTTTAACCCCCTTTTAGATTTATATCACAGGCTTAGTGTCTGTAATATAAATGGCATAAAATTGAAAAAAAAACTTGATAAAAAAATTTTTAAATCTCCATTATACAGTGTGGGGTCTATAACGTGGAAAAAATTTATAAAAATAAAAGTTATTTTAATATATCTATATTTTATTTTTTAAATTGCTTCTTTTTTACAGGGAAAATTTTGGGTAAGAGGTTTTTGACCTTTGCAAATCGATCATGCATATCCCAAATTTTTTAATCAAAAAAAAAATTCAAAACTTCTTTATGACATACTCCTGATTAAAAAATTACACTCGACCGAGCTGATACGGATCCCTTAAAAAAAAAAAATTATTTCCCGGGTCCCGGGTCCCGTTTTTCTAAAGAAATCCCAATTACCAATCGACGCACATTTAAGGAAAA
>JAHBCN010026798.1:0-10458 GCA_019359885.1 Listronotus oregonensis | reverse complement strand
TTAAATAGTAGTTTCCAAAACATTAAATAGCATTGTACCTTACGATGATACATCAAAAGCTCAAGTTTACCGTTAAACAATTGAAAAAAATTGACGGTTGGCTAAAAATAACAGTCAAATCGCTTTCTGTAATTTTAACAAATATTAACTTTACAGAAAAAAAATTTATTATATGTGGTAAAAAGACAAAACGTCGTGTTATACCCATTCCTAATGAAACATCCAGGCCAAAATGGCTACTCTGCTGTGATTAGATATATGGCGAAGATCGGTGAAATATAACATCTTAAAAATTTTTTTTAAACTTGTGAGGAGTCCAAATAAATAGTGCCGAAACAAAGGCAAATTAAACTTTAAATTTTTGGGGTTTTTTTTAAGGGTTCGATATTTTGAAAACGGTAAACGATATTAAAATGCGGTTTTCGATATTAGCTTACCCAGATAGTGAGATTATATCTTTTGGCTGATGGATAGTCAGGTGTGACCAGAAAAGGTTTGTGGGTGTAAACTAAAACACTGCTTTTTTATAAAATTTTATTCAAGGTTAACAAAACGCAGTTTTATAAATTTTATACACTGAATAATCTTTAATTAAATACAAAAAAAATAATTTCTTGCGTTTTTGAAATTCCTCTTTTCTTGGGATATACAGGGTAATTTCAATATAAAATTGACATGAAGGAAAAAAAAGTTCCTAATTTTTTGATTGATTGATTGATTGATAAAGTAAATACAAAGTTAGGTTTGACCCCTGACACGCAGCCTACGGGCTTTTTATCTCTTTTTTATTTTTTTTTCGTTAAAAAAGGTTTGCCCTTAGACGGTGTAGTGCCCTTTTACTGTTTTTCTGGTTACCTCCGGTGGTTAGTGTCCACTATGAGGTTTTGGTTTGTTCTCCAGTATGTAAGTGCAGGGCACTCAAAGATGTGAGAGGCTGTCTCTTCCTCTTCGTCACATAGTCTCAAATGGGTTCTTCTCTATAGATGCCCCATAGTGTGCATATTTTCTTGGGTCAGTGTCCGGTTATTAATCCTGTCACTAACCTAATCTGATTCCTATTTGTTTTAGTGTTCCTTGTTGCTTTCGATGGTGAGTCCAGCATTGATTTACTTATTTTGCCTTGGAATGTGGTTCCAGTATGACTGATGTTGTGTTTGAATCCACCGAGTCATGTACCACGAACCGGGCTTTTGGTATTCAAAAACAGGTTCAGGACCCAAAACTTGCTGCGGAGCCTCGCCTGGCCAGGAGTCTGCATTTTCATTGCCCTGTATTCCCCTGTGTCCTGGCACCCAGGAAAGTGTAACTTTTGTTGTGGTTAGAGTTTGGAAATTGCAGGCGTTCCAAACAACGGTTGACTTGTTGGGATGCCAAAGCTTTTATGGCCTTGTATCAGAAGATAGTAATGTCCTGCCCTTAATTCCTCCTCAGGTTCTCTCGCAGACAAAGTTCAATGGCATATATTTCCGCCTGGAAAACAGTGGTTTTTCCCCAGGGAAGCATAAGCATTGAACCTGGGGGTCATCCATGTTTCCTGCGCCGGCTCCATTTCAGTCTTGGATCCATCGGTATCCAAACCAACTTCCGAACTGACCAGGGGGTCCTCACTACCCCCCAGGTAGCTGGGTTTTGTATGGTCTGTGTTATTTATTCGTTTTGGCATTGTATCCTCCCCATCTCAAATATTGGGTTTGTGATACGCTGTTATTTTGTGTCCTGGGCGGCCCAGAGCCCCGTTGCCGTTACATTTCAGCCTGTATGCCCCAATCCTCGCCTCCGCCTTAATAATTATACCAAGGGGCTTAGTAGGGTTTCCATCTGATTAGTCTCAAAGCTCCCGTTATACGAACATCTAGTCGCTGGGTTTGAATAACTCGCTCTTTTTCTGTTCTATTTTGCCCAGATAGTTGAACCAGGTTATCATGGGTCTTACCACAGCGTGTAACCAGTTACATGCGTGGCTGAAATCAATTCTTCCCCACAGCTCTTTTGGTAGCCATTAGAGCCATTTTGCCCTTATTAATACATTCCATATGTGGTTCAGGTTAGCAGAATCCAGGTTAATCCAATCTTTACCTCCTGAACATAGCCGAGTGTGGTACCGAAGAGTGAGGAGATTTTAAATCATCCACCTTCTCTAGTGAAGGGTATTACCAGTTTTGCTAGGATTAACAGTAAGGTTTTCCTTGTTGCACCATCCCTCCACAATTCTCGTTTTCATAAGCTCCGGGTTGTTTTGTTATCTTCCCCACGACAATATAGTGATGTCATCCGCATCCCCCCTGGGTATAGAAGCCATTATTATTCAGTTCCACCAGGAGTTCGTCAACAACCTATCCCCAGTGTGGGGATGAACCCCTCCCTGTGGGCATCCTTTGACCACTGACACCTCCATTGTTTCGCTGAATAACGTTGCTTGGCTCGTCTGCCAAGTAACATGTTGTTTATCCACCACAAATGGTGTCTTAAATTTGTCTGGCAAGAGCCGCGGCCATTGAGTTGAAGGAGGTTCATCAAAACCCTCAATGTCAAGAAATGCAGCAAGTGCGATTTCCTTTTGTTCAGTGCGGGTTTAATCTGGTCACCAGTTGATGATGAGCAGATTCGCATGATTTTCTGACTGATAGGCATGTTGGTTTTTGGAGTGCCCTCTCTGTCAGAAGTTTTCCCTGACATACCTGTCGATCAGTTTTTATTGTTTTTATCATAAAAGACGACAATGTAATTGGTCTAAGTCCCTTTGCTGGGAGCAGTCCTTACCCGGCTTTGGAATGAAGACCATTTTGTCTTCCATGCATTGGGCAAATAGCTGTGTGGCTTGCACGGAAGAGTTTCAAAGCAGTGGAACTAGGGTTTCTTTCCCTGCTGTGGTGCTGGGATTATCCCATCAGGTCCGGGCTTTTGGCTTCAAATATTCAATTGCCCACTCATTTTTTCGTAGGTTATGCCCTTTGTACTTCCCAGTCGCTTCTTGTGGGCCGAAATTCGGAAATTAATGGTGGTCTCATAACTGAGTTTTCTTGTCCTGGTAGATGTGTTTGGAGCAAAATCTCCAAAGTTTCCCTGCCAGTTTCAGAGTAGGTTCCATTGGTTTTTTTAAAGTGCCAATGGATTAGGATCTTTGGGCAGGTTTTGAGTCTGGCTGCCGTACTGGTATTTTCAACCTCCGGCGTTTTCCTCCATGAATCCAGTTTAGCCTTACGGACCCGTTTTTGTATTCGGTGAGTGCGATTATATTCATCCCCCCCTGTTTTCTTCGCTCTGTTGAACAGTCTGCGGGTTTTTTCCTTAGCTCCAGTGTTCGTTATTCCACCAGGTAGACTTTTTCCTGGCGGTTTGCTTTACTAGGGACAGTTATTCTGATAAGAGTTTGTAATAGCCTCCAGTAGTTCCGGAAGCAAGCTCTATTCGTAGTATTCCTAATGCTGGTTTTGACGTTACTGCGTTGATGGTCAAAGTTTCCTTGTATTTCTCCCAGTCCGTGCTCCTCGGGTCCGGTACTCCCCCATTGGTCTGAAATGCAGAGATCGCCGGAAGATTCCTGTGATCAGGGCGGTTCCTCAGATACATACCCACCGATTACCTGGGATTATACGCGGGTGCCAAATAATCGTTACCTCTCTAATTTATTAGTGACAGCCCAAATCAAACTCATTGGGGCAATTTTTTTATTTCCTAATGCCCCCATCAGGAAAAAATACAATTACAACATACAGGAGTGTGAAAAAGTTTCATTTGGTTTTTTCAAAATTTTATGATTTTACATATTTTTATGCATTGAACATTCAGAGCTAAGAAATTTTATTAAAACATAATTTATTTTAATTTCGTTACGTTTATTTTAACTCTTTTACCTAAACGGTTTTTTTATTTCACCTAACCTCACTTTTAAAGAAATTCACGCAAAACATTAAAACTTATTTTAAGATTTGAGACCTTGACTTTTAGAACTGAATAATTATTATAACAAAACATTACAATGCCTATAAAACGGTCACTGGTACTAGTGGTAGGGTTTTATTGGATTTTTTTATTTACGGGTACTTACGGTTAGTACGGTCATAGTACCTTAAAGGTTTCCGATGAATTAAGCAGCTCTTTGAAAACATAAGTCACTTACATAAGAGGAAAGCTTTATTTGAAATATTTTAAGCTAACAGTGTTGGGTTCTGTTAAAAAGCAAAGGCATCTTTTTATTTTTTATATTTGTGTATTTTTTATATTTGGTTCTACTTAACACTTTAATATACTATAACTACATTTATCCTAACTTTATCCAATTTCAAAAAAAGAATACCTTAAATATGTTTTGTTTGAATAAAATATAGTGCACATAATATGCAACAAGAGGGGGTTTAAAAAAGGGCCTACTTCTTTTTTTACGCAAAAAAGACTATAATTTTTTTCTCCTATTAAAATATCTTTGTCGGTAATCTAAAATATAAAAATAAAAAAAGGGCCATGGACTCTATGGAAACTGGTATTTGTTTATTTTGGAATTTTTTCCTTGTTGACATTTTAATTTTCGTTTTGTTTTTATATTTTAATTCGTGATATTTACCCTTAATTGTTTGTTATTTTATTTTTTTCTTATTTCCAATCAGGCTTAATGTCACCAAAAAACAAAATTCTTATTTGGACCAAGGCATGGCTCAGCAAGATGTCCAGTTTATACAATGTATGTCAGAGTTTAATTTCCGTCTTAAAACAAGATATATAAATACAACAAATGACACTTATCGGCATGGTGAAGGAATGGTAAAAAAAAATTGACAGAAGAACGAAAAAATTTATACATCAAACGCCAACAACGTACAATCTCCAGAAAAAAATGACGGGCTTCTCGTGCAACTGATACGTGTTTCTGATCGAACTGTAAGAAGGACATTAAAAAACAATTTGATAGGTATCAAGAAGCAATAAATTGCAAGGTCAATGATGTAATATCGAAAGCATTTAATTATAAAAGTTTTAATAATTATAGGGCCACACTTAAAATTAAACAATTATTTTGAGCCGGCTGAGCGGTGTACCCATTTGCTCCACATCATCGTGCAGGTGGTTAGCATGGGCAACAGTATCGCGATTGGATCAAATCAGTGGAGAAAATGTTTCTTTTGCGACGAAACAAGGTTCAATCTTATTCATGGAGGAGAATTCTTGTTTAGAGAGCGCCAAATGAACGGTATGCCTTAAAATTGGCCCTCAAGAAGCGTTTGGTGGAGCATATCACATTTTTGGGGGGGGTAATATCAATGGGATTCTGACATTTTTTATTGGCAAACTGTTAATGCTTTGTTTATAGAACGATATCATACTTTCTATTGTTGGGCAATTTGCGAAATATGGCAAGATTTTCTTTGTTAACGATAACGCACGGCGTCCCGAGCGCAAATTTGCGGAAGCTTTCGGCTAACGAAATAAATCATATTGGCCTGCAAAGACTCCGGTTTAAATAAACAGAGCAATGGTCTCATCAGGTTATTATGAGATCTAGAATGTTGTTCCAGAAACCTTAAATGAACTTTCTGAAGCAATCAAGAGTAATAAAAATTTAAGATTTCCTTAATAATTTATAAAGTATGCATCGGAGATGCCAAGTGATTCGTCTTCGAGGAAGCCAACTAAATATTAACATGGCCACATTTCTTTGTTACCTATTCTTAATTTATGTTTGATAATTCTTTTGTTTGATCTGGTGTTTTTATATCTTCAATTTATTTTTGGTCCTTAGATTGATTATCAATGGTTTTAAAAAAAAAGTTTTTCCTGATGAGGACATTAGAGATAATAAAAAAATTACCTCATTGAGTTTGATTTTGGCGGTCACTAATAAATTAGGAATGTTTTTGTACCTGTCAATTTTGAAAACCTTATATCCCAAGGAAAAAGAACAAGAAACGCAAGAAATGTTTTTTTTGTATTTAATTAAAATTATTCTATGTATATAAAATTTATAAAACTGCGTTTTGAAAAAAATAACCTTGGATAAAGTTTTGTAAAAAAGATGTTTTAGTTTACCCCTTTACAAACCTTTTCGGTCCCCGACGATCCATCAGCCAAAGATATAATCTACACCCTGGGCAAGTTAACATCGAAAATTCATTTTAATATCGCTTACGGTTTTTAAAATATCGAACCTTAAAAATACCCCAAAAAATTACGTTATGCACTTCGAGTGTCTAGCAGTTTAGTACGAGATATGTTTGTTGTAGAACTAGCGTTCATTGTAAGAAATGTTTCTCAAAAAAATATATTTGAACTTATAATTCGTAATTTATAAATGATAAATACTCTTAAGTAACGAGGTTTGGACATACGTGTATTTTTTTTTGTTCCAACCGGAAAAATAAAAAGATATATCCTTTCCCTATTAAGTTTTATGTAGACGGGCCTTTTACTTCAAACGGCTCTCAAAATGTAAATGGTTGGCTAAAGAAAATCCAAATTTTGTTGACCAACCAGGTCTTCAACCTTTTTTGGAAACTTAAATTCCAAAATACCTACCTTTCTTAACACCCAGACTAAAGAAATTTGGGAAAATACTATTGAAAAATATAATTTGTGGGACCAGTGTGACGATGCTTTTATTCACAATACAAGACAGGTTTAAGAACTTCAGAAACTATTGAGCTGCAAAGTAATTGGGTTAAGGAGCAATACTGGCCGGGCTGGTCTTTAAATTTAATTCCACTTAAGTTTGCTTGCCTTATCAAAACCGTGGGTGCAGGGTTTTTTGATGGTTTAACCCATTTTACATTCCGTTAACGTTCTCCTAACACTGAAAGATGTAATTGCTGCCTTTCCGCACCTTTTAGAAACGCGGTAGTTCCCGGATTAATTTAAATAACTACTACCTAATTATGTTTCCCCGGCTTGGGAAGAAACCGTGTTGCCTTCGTGGTAAGTAGAGACTGTGTTCACTATGCTCCAGAGAAAGAAAAAGTCATGGATTGCGTTGAGTCTTATTTTGAGACAAAGATGCGCAAAAAAAGGGCAAAAAAACAAGTTATCTTTAATTCAGTCGATGAGGAGAAAAAAAAGGTGTTTGACCTCTAAATTTTTTGTACGTTTTCAATTTTTATGAAAATTTGGAATTAAGTTGCTTTCACCCTCTTAATCAAAGTTTATATATGTAAAGTGTGCTTTTAATTTAGGTAAAAACCACCCCTATCTAAAAAAAGTTAGATAACCATAGAAATGACCTTTTAAATTAAAATCAGGAAAAAATATTAGAATAATATTTGTTATGTTGTAAGTTATATTTAACATTATATTTGTAACGTTTCAACTCTTAAAAATCACCCTTAATAACAAAATTGCACATTTTTTTTTTCATTTTAAAATTATTTAATAACACTTTTAATTTAGAAAAAAAAACTATTTTAACAGTTTGCGGCATAATAAATATTTAACTACCATAACTCAACCTTTAAATAACCACCCCTCATAAGATTTACAAAAAAAAAAATGGTTTTTGACAAATTAAAACGATTTGATGATACATAATAATAGTCCTGGAAATTAATCTAAAAAATGGCAAAACCTCGCAATTTTTTTGTCCTGCATCGATTTGCACAACTAGAAAATTGAAATTAGGTGTTTTTAAAACCTCTACTTCAAATTCTATTTCATGATGATGTGCGATGTTGGTTTTTAAGGGTGAAAACTACCCTAATTGTCAAAATCTATAAAATAACTTTTTAAACCTTAAGATGGGTAAAATTTGGGTTTCCCGATTAGTTAATTAATGATTGTTTTATGTTTTGGGAAAAACCTTTAAAAATTTTACCCTTAAAAATCAACATAAAGTAAAAAAAATATATACCCTAAAAAATGATTAATTTGTCATACTGATTTAATTTTAGAATACTGTTGCTTAAAATATGTATTAATTTCATTTTGCAGCTTTTCGACCCTTATAAATCAACCCTTATTATAGCTTAACTAAAAAAAGTTTTATTTAAAAAAAAAATAATAGCTTAACAGATTTATTATTTAAAAAGATTACTACCTGAAATATTACCAATTTTATTGTTTTGCAAATTTTCAATCCTTAAAAACTACCCCTTAGAAAATTGCAATTTTTATAAAAAAATATAATAGATATAAATAGAAAAAAAAATAAATTAGTATACAAAAATTATACCGGTAAAAGTATAAAGTATACCGGTTGTATAGAATATTAGGCCCCAAAGTGGGCTATTCGAATTTTCGGAAAAAAATTGATTGGTTTTTAAACATAGCTCCTTTAGTTTTAACGATAGAAAGTTTATCAAAAATAATCTTGTGGGGATTTTTAAGGACTACAAGGCTATGTAAATTAATCTTTAAATCCCTTATTTTAAAATGGGATGAGTTTAAAGGGCTAGAATAAGGTGGTGCTCGCTGGAAATAGAGGCTTTAAACGGCCATATTTGGCCAAATATTTATTGTACAGAAAAATCTATAAAATAAAAAGTCTTTAATATCAAAAAGGCTACAATTTGGTTTCCTAACATTTTTTCGTATCCCCAGTATTGTTGGAGTTATTTGAAGAAAATTGCTATTTTTACGAAATTTGGGAAAATCGTTTTTTACTTTTAGCTTCAATTTGTCTAAAATTAAGCATTTTTTGATTAAACTTTTGGAATGTATTAATAATAAATATATAAAAAGAGTCGCAGAAGGGTAAAATCAATTCTAATTAGGAGGGAATTAGGGGTTGTTTTTAATGATATTTTCTTAGAAAAAAGTAAGGACCGACCTTGTTTTTATCATAACCTGCTCAATTTTTTTGCTAGAAACTTGTTTTTTTTTTTAAAGAAAGGTTTTATACTTTAAAAAAGACTTAATATGTTTTCTTTAAAAAATGCAAACTTTTTCCCCTATTTGATTTTGAATCTTTCAAATTTAGCATTTGACGAACAAAAGCTAACCATTAACAAGCCGTAGGTCGGTCCGCATTGGTTGTAAAGAAATTATAAAATAACAATTTTTCCTAGTTTTTTTTAAAGCTACAATTTTGCTCTCCACAGTTTTTTTGATAAAATGCATTTTTTAAAGTTATTCCCCACAAACAACAAACCCATAAAAAACGTCGATTTTTTCGTTGAAAAACTTTTACTTTTAATCGCAAATAACTCGAAAAATATTAGTTTTACGAAAAAATGTATGAAACATTTCTTACTTAAAATCACTTCCTTTATCGATTTTTGTAGTTAAAATGTAATAGAAAAATTTCACCCTCAAGATGAGGTGGCAACTACCCCCAGGATAAAAGCACACCTCGGCATGATATTAACTTTGATCCTTGGGCTATTCTCTACCTTCCTTGAAAATTTCAGGTAAATCCACGCAGGACAAAAAAATTCCAAGCCAAAATGCCTCATTTCCTGTACTACTTATACATCTGAAATTTTACACATGGGCTGAAAATTGCATTAAGAAAAACTTTGTCTAAATATTTTTCTAATTTTCGAAAACAACTCCACTTATAGATTGTTCGGAAAAGAAATTAAATTTGACACATAATGCGAATCGCGGAACTACTATTTTTTCGGTTAATTTTTTATCAAAAATTGATGCCAAAGTCATTTTTTTAAAAAACCTATTAAGAGAAAAATCCTATATGGTGCGAACGTTACTGGTAACACTGTATATTTGTGTTTTATAATAAAATATCTTTTAAAGTACGTTATTTCATGAATATTATGTTTAGCGTTTTACTCTTACTAATATCGTGATATATCAAGTTTCGAATAATATTAGTTCATAGTCGAGATAATTTACATTTCCGTTGGTTTTGCACCAGTAAATACCTGGTTAGTAGCGAAATATAAACCCATTCTGTTACATATTATTGTTTATTTGGTAATTTGGTAATTTAATCCATTTAAATTTTACCTACCGCTTTTGCCTTTAATTGTAGACAAAAATTCAAAACAAAATATTAAAATATAGATTTTTCCCAAAACTACAACCAATACAAATAATAAATTATTATAAATATCTACAACCATAATAAAAAATAAAGGGCATGCAGGACGATGGGCTATAACAAATAAATTAAGACTAAAATAAAATAAGTGTAAACAAATCTTGTCTAGTTTGTACGTACTCAGAAAGAAAAAAGAAAGAGTTCTTGTAAACTTTACTAACTGGCAACATTGAAATGCGTTGCTGGGTTTATTTCAACGAATTTTTGTTAAAAGAATACCACTGGATAATAGAACCCATGACCCAGTTTATTTTTACAAATCAGGTTTTTGGTTAAATAGATTTGCTTAGTGTGCAGGCGCAACGAAATAACTGATCGCCTTTGGTAAACTTTTCCCAACCTTAATTTTTTAAAAAAAAAAATTTAAAGAAAAAAAATTTTGGTTTATTGCAAAAGTTTAATTTATTTAACTATAAAAAATATTTGGGGGCCCTTTTAAAAGATAACTTATGGAATTTATAACAGTGTTGCCGTGTGAT
>JAHBCN010026797.1:0-10384 GCA_019359885.1 Listronotus oregonensis | reverse complement strand
ACACCTTTTACTTGGTCCAGCTATATTGGCATCATAAAAAAAACGATATGGGCAAGACTCACTTCTATGCCGTCGAAAAAGAAGAATGTTTAAATTTTTTTGTTACACAGTAAACAAACGTATTGTGACATTTTTGTTTATAAAAAATTAAACTACAACAAATTAAACTAGCGCAGAAAATTTTTTTGGGGACTATGGAACTAACTAATGTAAAAAAAGCAAAATCCCTGTTTTTTTAAAAAAACCCCAAAAAACCCCCCCACCATCAAAGTAAAGGGAAAAAGGGGCCCCCCCCAAACCCAAAAAACCCCCCCTGGCCATTAAAGGGTTTTTTTGGGACGTATCGCACACGTGGCCATTCAAGGTAAAGGGAAAAAAAGGGGGGCTTGGAGGGGGGGTGGGGGGGAAAAGGGGGGGGGGGGATACATTCTGTATATTTGCTCTCAAAAGATAAAGGAAAAAACCATACTAAAGGCAACAATCGAACAAATCGAAGCTCAGGGAAAGCAAATTCAGGTAAATCAAAAGTTGTGACCAAGTACGCCTTGAAGGCAGTAAGTTACTAATATCAAATTAAAGGAAAACGTATTAAAGGAAAAAAAAACCGAATGGTAAGAAAAAAAAAAAAAATTTTAAACCCAAAAAAAATAATTTTCAGACATTACCAGGGGACGAACACTCACGGAGTTCCGGGCGAGCGATGGTGCAGCCAGGGGGAATCGATGGGGGGGGGGAAAAATTATGCCAAATATTGCAAAAAAATTGGCGGGAAAAAAAAAAGATTTCTGTTAAGGTTGCGTAAAAACCCCAAGCGGCTTGGCGGACCTCGTTCCTTAACCTCACACCGAAGCCCCACAACTACCTCATCCCAAAAAAAAAAAAACCCCGAAAAAAACCCACCACAGAAATAATAACTGAAAGGGGGAAAAAAAAAAAAAGAAAGGTAAGATAAAGATAAGGTAAATAAAGGAATCCCCAACGTTCCACCGTGCAGAGGGGGCAAAGCTATCCCCTGCCAAGCTAAAAAGTACCAGGAAGTACTGCGAGAAATAATAAACAAATTTATGGGGGGTTTTTTAATGGTGGCACTACCCCAGCATCTGTCGCAGCTAATAGGCCGAACGAAAACCCAGCCAGAACGCAGTAGTGTGGCCCAGTTTTAAAGTAGTGCCTAAATTTGGGTCACTACACCAAACCACACTCCCCGACGCCCCGCCCTTTTCCCTTTCAGCCCCCCTCTTCCAGAGATAAAAAAATTTGGGGGGGCGGGGGTGGCCCGCTGTGGCCCCAAAACCCCGGGAACCTTAAAAAAAAAAAAAACCCAAAAAAAGGGAACCATATCAGAAAATACGCTCTAAAAAAACCATTAAGAAACTAAATGCAATGCAATGATAGCGAACAAAAGGGGTTTACGTCAAAAAAAAATTTAAAATTTTAAAAAAAAGGGAATAGAAATAAAGCAAAGAAAAGGGGGTTTAAAAAAAAAAAAAAAAAAAATCGAGGTAGTGTGGTTGAAGGCAAAAAATTATCCCAGCGTTTGTCGGATTTTTTACCGACACTAGGTCCCAGTGCAGGATAATTCTAACTAACCAGCAATGTCGAGACTCCCATCATGTTTCGCCCCAAAGGGGGGGATGCCTCGACATTTTTGGGGTTTTCCCATCTCTGCAGGGGCAAAAAAAAAAAAACCCCAAAAAAAAAAGAAAAAAAAAAAAACCCGAAACCCAAAAAAAAGTTAAAATAACAATATTAATTAATATAACAAATCATTAATATAAGAATCTACAAGTATTTTAGTAAATAAAAAAAAAGGTTAGGGGGGTTAGAACTGCATTGCTGTTTGATGGATTATACGGTTTCAGATCTTGTACATGCCAGATACCCTTGTCCCCCCCTTTTTTTTGATTTTGGGGGAATTAAGGTACAGGTTCCAGTTTTGCGCTTAACTGTGTACGGTCCTACATAAGCAGGAGCCAATTTGGCACTATAGTAATTTACTGCATCTGAGAAAACTTTATTTTCCCCCCAAAAACCTTTTTTGACCAGGAACGTAGTCGACTGGTCGTCTGCGTAGGTCCCCCCTTTTTGTTGGTTTCTAGCACGAGAAGAACTAACCCTTTTAAAAACCTCTTGATAAAGTTTGGCAAACGCAGTTTTTTTTTTTCTTAAAAAAACCCCGGGCCCCCAAAAATTAAAATTTTGGGGATTTTTCAGCAAAGTCCTGACCATACAGTTTATGTTCTCTGCCAAAAAAAAAAAGGGGGGAAAAACCGGAAAGTTTTGGCGAGAGGTACGCATGGCACAGCCGATGGCGGCTAAATTTTCATCCCAAGTGCGGTGATTTTCATTTTTAATGAAAAAACGTAGCATAGTCTTCACAACTCTGTTGGCACGTTCAGTCGGATCAGCTCGAGGATAGTAGGAAGCTGTATAGAATATTTTAGTCTTATAACGTTTGCAGAGCTCTTGAAACTCTTTAGATTTCATTTTTCACACCATTATCGCACATTAAAAATTGGGGGGTTTCCATAAAACAAAAAAAACCTTCTTCAACTTGTTTAGTTAAAAATTTCGCAGTAGCTGAGCGAGATGGAAACAAAGCAGTAAATTTTAAGAGTCATTAACCACCAGAACGTAACAATTACCAGACTTCGAACGGGGAAAAAGGGCCAATGTAGTCAAGGCTAATACACTCCCAAAGGGTTTGGGGTTTTTGGTCGGCCGTTCACCCATTAGACCAAAAAAAAAGGTTTTTTTTTCAATTTTTTTTTGGGCAAAAGATCTTGCAACCTTTAACATATCTAGTTATGTCATACCTCATTTTTGGCCAAAGTAACGCTGAACCCCTTTTCCAAATTTTTTAATACGCCGACATGCCCTTTTCAGCAGGAATGTCGTGACATCGCGTTAGTATTTTTGGGGCCTTTTTTTCCCTTTTTGGGGGCAACAATTTTCCAGGAACTGGAGGGGGTCGAAAGTTCTGGATAGGTGGTTTTGACATATTTATACAATAGGTTATTTTCCAACCCAAGAAGGGGGGAAATTTTTTTTTACGTTGTTCAAGTTTTTTAAAGAGTTTATAACCCTTTTTTTGGGGGAAAAAGGGAAAAACCCCCCCTTGGTGACGTTTTGGGAAAAAAAAGGTTTCCCCTGAAAAGGAACAGAACGACTAAGAAAGTCTGCCAAGGTGTTTTTTTTTTCCGGGGGGGGGAACTAAAGTGAAATCATATTGAAGACGGAGCGCCCATCGCGCTAAACGACCTTGTGGGTCTTTTAACCTATGTAACCACAATAAAGAATGGTGGTCCGTTATCACGGTAAAGTGTACTCCTTCCAAATAGTGTCGCAGTTTTTTTTTCACTCCAGATCACACTCAAGCATTCTTTTTCAGTCACAGTGAGCTTCATTTCCTGCTTCGTAAGGGGGAAAGTGATAAAAAACAAAATAACCTTTTTTTTCCCTCATCGAACGTTTGCGGGCACAGCTCCAAGTCCAAATGAGCTAGCGTCTGTCTGCAAGACGAAAGGACGATTAAAATCAGGGCACGTTAGAATTGGGCCGAGACAAGAGCTGCCCCTTTTTTGACCTGAAAAAATTTTTATCAGAGGCCATAAACCCCCCTTTTTAATTTTTTTTTTGTGTTTCCTAAAGGGGGTTTTAAAAGGGGGGGGAAAAAAATTTTTAAAAAAAACCGATACCAAAAATGGGACCTAAACCCGGGGGAAATTTTTTGCCGTTTGGGGGAATTTTTTCAATGGTTTTTAAAAAATTTTTGCGCCCCCCGTAGACCCCTTTTTGATCGACCCCAAAAAGCCCCAAAAATTTTAATTCTGGTCTACAAAACTGGCATTTTTCAATAGAAACTATTAGTCCTGCCTGGTGTAATCTGTCAAAGACTAGACCCAAAAGACGCAGATGTTCTCAAACTCAAACTCAAAAATGCTTTATTGTCTGAAGATGGTAAACAATCTTATTGACAAAGCTGAAAAATAAACATATTTTACTAGAATTTAAATAAAAAAGCGTGAAAAGCTAACACAAATAAAATATCACAAATAAAATCGCATACAAATTAAACATAGTCATAAAAATAAACATGTTAAGTTATTTGCAAATGTCATAAAATAAAACAAAATAAAATAGTGGCATGTCATCCATCAAACATTAAAAATTTAAAAATAAAACATAACATATAACAATAATAATTATTTAAATAAATAATATATAGTCAGAATAAAGTTATTAAAACGGCAAGTCGACTTTACAACTATTATTAAAACATTAAACTAACAATCACAATCCTTAAATATTGTTAAAATTATCCCACAAAAAAACAGTCAGAACAAATAAAAACAGTTAAAACGACATATTGGCTTGTGACTATTGTTTAAAGGCCGAAAATCACAATACTCAAATAGTGTTAAAATTGCTCGTCAAAATAATTTCCGTGAAATTGCTAACTTTAACTTCACGCTTAAAGATCGTCATCGCGATCTTTCACTGATGAAAGATTGCGCCAAGTGCCCATTAAAGACGATCGAGTCATGAACTCGAGAAGATCTTGGTATGGCAGTGAAAGTGTATATGTTTGCCTTGTATTGTAGGTGGCTAGATCTTCCTTTAAAGTGTCCCCATATTTTTGTAATAAAGATGGTTTCTTAAGGATAATGCAAGATGGTGAAAGTCAAAATATTGCGCTCTGATATAAAAAGAGGGTTTGTACTATTCTTGGTCTTACTTTATGCATATATCTGAGGTTCTTTGCAGTACAAATACTTGTATGCATTAGCTGTTTGTTAATGCATCCCAGAGAGCATGTTGGCAACGTGTACTGGATTCTATTAATGCAAAATATGCTTGTCTTGATACATTTTTATCCAAGGCTTGAAATTATCCTCAGTGCAAACAATTTGAGGACAGCTTTTTATTAAGGTGTTTAATATGGCTTTCTGAGCCTATTATCAATGAACAATCCTAGAAATTTGTTTTCAGTTGAATAATTTAGTTGAGTGTTGTCTAATACACAGGATATACATATTATATTTAAAATACATAACAGCTTTAGAAATATTTAAAAGCACAATTTGTTTGAATCACACCACATTTTCACAAAGACAAATCACGATTAATAATATTACCCATAGGTCTTGCTCATTTGCACCCCTCCACAAAATAGTTGCGTCATCTGCAAATAACGTAAATTGCCCCGAAATCGGTAGCTTAGCTATGTCGTTGATATAGAGGCGAACATAATTTATCCAAGCATCAATCGAGGCACACCACACTTTAATATCTCTCGACCAGATACTGAATTTTTATAAGAGACAGACTGTACTCTATTATTCAAATAAGATTCAAACCACCTCAAACTGGTTCCCCTGAATCCATATGCCTCCAGCTTGCATCAGTATCCTGTGATTCAATACGCAGTCAAACGCTTTTGTCAAATCACAGAACACCGCTGCTGAAGCGTCCTGATCATTCATCCCAAGATAAAGTTTCTCCAGAAAATCGCGCCAGCATCACTGGTTGAAGTTCGCTTCCAAGAAACCAAATTGTACAGAGCTAGAATACCATTTCTTTTTGCAAAACTAATAATTCGTTCTTCTTTAACGAGTCTCTCAATGATTTTCGACAAAGTTGGCAATAGTGCAATCGGTCTGTAGTTTGCAGGGTTATCTTCATCCCCATCTTTGTAAAGAGGAATAATATTTGCTATTTTTAGGATGTCAGGAAAACACCAGCTGCAAAAAGAGATATTTATAGCCTCCGAGAGAACCTGTAATGCACTCTCAGGAAGATTACGAAAACCTTGCAGGGAAATACCATCCCACCCCGGCGTCTTGTTGCTATCTAATTTATAAATTATTTCTTTAATCTCATGACTGTTATGGTAGGAAAAAGAAATGCTCAGCACATATATCATTAATGAAGTTTTCGGAACTTATGTCATTCTGTATATTACTGAGTATATTTTCTGCAATAGTGCAATAAAAATTATTAAGATGGCTAGCTGTTAATTTTGTATCACTAACTTTATTAACACAATTTTTACCCTAAGTTCATTAACAATTTTCCACACTTCTTTTTGTTTATTATGTGAGTAACCAATTCTTTTTTTGTAATATAATCGCTTAGCTACCCTGACTACCCTATGATATATAGATCTGTATGCTGTAAAATACGTGATAAAAAAATGTATTATAAATATTAAACTTTTCTAATATAATGTAATGGTCTTAAATTTTTCGCTGATATATCTTTATTCCATTGGTTATCCACGGCTTTTTTACCCTTTGTTTCATGGTTAACAGGAAAACATGTATTAAAAAACGTTTACTAGACGAGCGTGAAACTCCGTCAATGGATCCTCAAAATTTAACACGTCATTCCAATTATCTGATGCGGCAAGTTGCAGAACGTTATCATATTCTTTACAAACAGTTTACCCATCTTTTAGATTCCCACTTTCGTTCTGTCTTAAAACTACACCAAACTGCTTCATGGTCTGAAAGTGCACTATTAATAACATCACATTTAACTTGGTTCTGATTAAAATTTGAAATTACATAATCTATTATGGTTGCAGAGTGAGATGTTACACGGTAGGTTATCAACATGCAAATTCAATCCATAAGACATTAGGTTCTGAAATATTTGTGTATTCATATCGTACATATTGAGAAAGTTCAGATTAAAGTCACCGCAGAGTATTATATAACTATAGAGTACCGAAATAGTAGATTCTAATTTAGAAAAAAACTCGGCCACACTGCTAGATGGTGTACGGTAAACACATAGAATATAAACATTCTTACAGCGACTATACACAACACACAACCCAAATACATTCCCTTCCTTTTGGTCATTAAAATTATTAAGATTTAAAACAAGTATTCATCATACAAGCCCTCATGAATTAAAATACTAACACCCCAAACCCCCCCCGTTCTATAAAAGTATCTAAAACAAAATTTTTTGGCAAAACCAAGATTCATGTGGCTTTAGCCAATGTAAATTTTTTAAAAACAATAGAGGGGTTGCTCAAACTATCCAAAAAAATACTCAAATCGTCCAGCTTTTTTGGGGGACTGATGAGCTTTTAAAAAAAAACTAAAGATAAACCGTTACTGGTGTGACCAGTTGTAAAAAAGAAGTTTGAAAAATTTTTTTTCCCTACATCCGGGGGAGCATTCCGAGATATTTTATCAGTTGCATCGAGTTTAACATAAACTTTTTTGGGTTTTTTTTATTTTTTTAAAAAAACCCCCCTCACCTATTTTGTTTTTCATCAAAGTCCTGAGAAATAAGAACGATATCATCAAGAAAAAACCATCACTTTTTTTTTTAAAAGATCAGCTCCAAGAACAGTATCTACGATACGTTGCCAAGTAGCGGGGGAAATTTGGGAAAAAACCCAAAAGGGGGGCACCCCCAAAAAATTTGGGGATATACCCCCCCGTCCGGGAACAGTAAATGCGGTATATTCACGGGGATGATTCACTTATGGGGGACAGTCCAAAAGGAGTTTTTATATTTATAGAGCTTAGGAATTTAGCACCTCTAAGGCGATCCAAAATAGCCGAAATAGGGGGAAAATTGGGGATAGGCATCCTTCTTAGTTAAAAAATTCCAGCAAACGATAGTCGCAGCAAAATCGGGGAACCATCCTTTTTACGAACCAGACAGACTGGACTAGACCAAGCATTTTTGGGGAAATTTTAACAAAAAACCCCTAAACATATGCTGAAACCCCTCATCAATGTTTTTTTTTTTTTAAAAGGAGATAGGGGTTTTTTTCTTTGCTTGATAGGTTTAGTACCGGGGTTCCATTTTGAGGGGGCCAGCTACCTTACAACAAAAAAACCCGAGCCCATCAAAGTAAGTTTTTTTGCACTAGATTATCCGGGTTTTTCCCCGTTTTTTTCTCCCTTCGGTGTTTTGTCCTGAATACAAAAAATTTTGGGATTTTGCTCCGAGTTTTCAGCAAAAGGGACAAATACCCCGATTTAAATCTGGGACTATTTCCATGCTTTTGGGGGGTTTTTCCGATGCCTAAAATGAGCTTATGAGAAAGTTCCGGAAAAAACCAAAACTCAATCAAAGATTTTTTCCCCCATTAGAAAAAAGGGGGAATTTTGAAAAAACCCCTTATACTAGAACAGCTCTGTCCATTTGCTCCCGCATGGTTTGGAATAAAAGCCAAAAAACCCCCAAACGCTGCAATAACTCGTATCCAGGTAGACCAACAATGGTTCGAGTGGCTCCGAATCTAAAAATTTTTTGGGAATGGGAGTACCAGAAACTGTTACCCTAAATACGGTCGTTGATCACCGTGCGCATGACCTAAAAAAAAATTTAACAGCATTTTTGCCGGAAAACTTGAGTTTTTAGTCGACAAAAGAGTATTGGGAATGTCTCAACACATCATTGACTCTCCCGATGCGCGTTTC
Source organism: Listronotus oregonensis (assembly GCA_019359885.1). Taxonomy (NCBI): domain Eukaryota; kingdom Metazoa; phylum Arthropoda; class Insecta; order Coleoptera; family Curculionidae; genus Listronotus; species Listronotus oregonensis. Next base: position 1,931 of record JAHBCN010026797.1, on the reverse strand, counting down.
CCGAACTGGGCATTTAGGACAATTTCTAACGGTAACGTTCGGTGTTCCACCACGAAAACAATGAGTTTTTCGAGGGCTGGTACAATCACGGTTATAATGACCCCTTTTTTTTACCCCAAATTCCCCAAAAAGGGGGCTTTTGGTTGGCTTTACCAAAGGGGGGTATGTTTTTTTCTCCTCGATATTTCCAGATGATGTACTTTCTGGAAGTGCATTTTTGTGGGTCAGAAACAAAAAACAAAAAAATTTTTTCAAACCGTGTCGTTTCCTAGATGGAGGCTAATTTTTAGCTCGGTACTTCTTGGCCTCACGTTTTAAGCATTTTTTTCCCAATTTTTCAATAGAATTAACCACGGGTAACTGCGTAGTGTAAAACGGAGCTAAGTTCCTTGAAACGATATCCAAAAAGACTTTGACAACGATCCATAGCGAGACATAAAAAATACCAGACAAAGTCCACTATACTTTCAGGGAAAGGGGGTTTAGTTCGTTTTTTAAAAACCCAAATAATCTAGCACGATAATCGGGGCTCAAAAAGCGACAAAGAAGTTCTGGGGAGACCTTGCCAGTCCGAAAATCGAGACGGTTTGAACGATACCAGTTCAGCGCCTTTCCGGCAAAAAGATCTATAGCTGAATCAAAAAAGTTTTTCGTTCGATACAAGGGGGTAAACCTTAATTCTGAAAACCCCCCCAGGCTGTACCGACATGACTTTGGCCCCCCCAAATTTAAATTCCATTTTTTGATTTCCCCCCCCATTTAAAAAAGAAAATTTCCCCCATTTGGGGGGAGAAACAGATGCTCTGTTAGTATGTCACTTGTTACTGAAGAAGCGTCAGAATCTGAGTCCCCCTGATCGCGCTTTTTTCTAACAATTGGCTTGTTTGGGGGTTGTCTGAAACATTTTTTCCAAAATTTTTTTCCCGGGCGGTGAGAATTTCCAAATTAACTTCGCCCGCGCATCAGCCCTTTTCGGTGTTAATCCAGTTAAGGGGATAAGATCAACCCTTTTTTAAAGGTGTACCAGGCGCGATTGCGGGCCGTCAAATTTATTTTTGGCACTAGCGCCAGAAAAGATTTTAGCGACGATACGGTCTTTTTTGGTTCTTGAACATACCCCCACCCGGGGGTCAAAAAAGAGGTTATATGGAGGATAACCGGGTTTTCTTTTCTTTTCCAAAAATTAGGGGGCGGGGAAGCCTCAGGCTATCCACGGTTTGGAACCCCCGCAGGTATTCCAAGAATTTTAAGTTCATACAAAAGCATGTCCTTTTTTAAGGTAATTTTTAAATTTATCGGATAATCCATTTTTTTTTTTTTTGGGGAGGTAACTCAATACAAAAAAAAAAAAGGGGGGGTAAAGAAATCAAATAAACTTTAAATAAAACTTTAAAAATTTAAAATTTAAAAAAAGGTAAAGAAATTTTTTTAAAAAATATTAAACGAAATATTAAAAAAAAAAAACCCATAAACAAGGTAAATCAAAAATAATCAAATTAATTTGCAAAGTAAGCACTTTAATAAAAAACCCCCTCAAAAAACAATAAAGTAAATAAATAAAAACGCAAAGGTAAATAATCAAAGTTTTAAAAAAGATATAAAGAAAAATAATTTTTGGCAATATAAATTTTACGAAATAATAATAAATAAGTAAGGTATAACTGCAATGATATAAAAAAATACAATAAAAAAAAATTAAGGTTAGTAAAATTAGTACCCCAAAATAAATATTTAGCTACACCTAATGTTTGTTTTAAATCTCCTTTTTTTTTTTTTTTTTTCCCCCCCCTTTGGGGCCAAAAATTTTTTACGCAGTTGCTTTAGCCCCGTTTTAGCCTTTTTAAAAAACTTTTTAAAAATTTTAAAGTTGGAGCCTTTAAAAATTTTTTTTTTTTTTTTTTTTTTTCAAATAAAAAAAAACAATTAAATAA
>JAHBCN010026796.1:0-10384 GCA_019359885.1 Listronotus oregonensis | reverse complement strand
ACAAATCAGTTGCCTGAGGTACGTCAAACACTTGACGAGGCCGAGAATAAACTGAATCAGTTCCGTCAGGCTAATGATTCAGTAGATCTGTCACTGGAAGCAAAATCGATGCTGGATACGATGGTAAACGTCGATAATCAGCTGAATGAATTGACATTCCGCGAGGCGAAATATCCAAGCTCTATACTAAATCGCACCCAGCTTACCGTATTTTGCTGGAAAAGCGTCAGACTCTGGCAGATGAGAAAAAACCTGAGAAGAAAATTAGGGGCTTACCTGGAACACAGCAAGAAATCATCCGCCTGACGCGAGATGTTGATGCAGGTCAGGCAGTCTTTATGCAACTCTTAAACAAGCAGCAAGAACCGAGCATCAATAAGGCCAGGCACTGTAGGTAATGTGCGTATAGTCGATCCCGCACTGGCACTTGCAAGCCCAATTGCACCTCGTTCAGTAATCATTATTGCAGTATCACTGATTTTGGGTCGGGATTATTTCCTCAATCTATGTGATCATGAAAACGACCCTTATCTGGAATTGAAAGTCCTGAGCAGCTGGAAAGTGCGGTATTAACGTTTACGCCAGTATCCCTATTTCTGAATGGAAAGGAAAAAAGATCGTGTTGCGATCTTGGAAAATTCAAAGGCAAAAAGAACTACGTGCTGGTGAGTTACTTGCAATCCCCAATCCGGCTGATTTATCGATTGAAGCAATACGCAGTCTGCGTACTACTATGCACTTCGCAATGATGGATGCAAAATAACTAATTATGATTTCAGGTACCAGTCCTGATATCGGAAAGACGTTTATTAGTAGTAACCTGGCAGCGGTAATGGCACAGTCTGGTCAGCATCCTGTTTATTGATGGTGATTTACGTAAAGGTTACTCGCATGATCTGTTCCAGTCTGATAACAAACACGGCCTGTCTGATGTGTTGTCAAACCAGGCGAATGTAGAACAAGCAATCCGCAAGACAAACGTGGAAGGGCTTGACTTCATTCCACGTGGTCAGTTACCACCGAATCCTTCTGAGCTATTGATGAGCCAGAAGTTTTAGATTTGATGGACGATGTGCAGAAGCGGTATGACATTGTGATTATCGATACTCCACCAATTCTGGCGGTAAAAGATGCAGCAATAATTGGTTTGCAGGCGGGAACCAGTATGTTGGTTGCAGGTTTTGAGAAAACGACTGTTAAAGAAGTTGAAGTCAGTATGCGAGGTTTGAACAGAGTGGCATTGAAACCGAGGGGGCCCTTCTCAACCTGGTAATGAAAAAGCTGCCAGCTACTATGGCATGGATATCACTACAGCTACGAATCAACTAAGCCTTAATAAATAAACCTTCGATAAAAGCCAACCGGATAACCGGTTGGCTTTTAAGGTTTTTTAAAAAGAATCATATTGAGATAAGTAATATGGATAGTTCTACCGCACCCTTAATTAGTGTAGTAATTCCTACCTTTAATCGGTGACATCATTCTAAAAACCCTAACCAGCGTTCTTGAACAGACCCATGAGAATATTGAAGTTTTTTGGGGAGATGATGCTTCTACAGACCATACCGCAGAGGTTATGGCGACGGTAATGGATCCACGAGTTAATTTTATACAACTCAAAGCCAATAGTGGTGGCACGCGTCCTCGTAATGAAGGAATAGAGCGAGCACGGTAAGTTTATAGCCCTGCTTGATTCTGATGATGAGTGGTTACCTGAAAAGTTGGCCACTCAACTTGATTTTCTACAGCAACAACCAACTCAAGACCGTGTATGCATGACGGCTAAATTTAATAAGCGTGCAGAAGGTTTACACATTAAAGAAATAAAAATGTAAAGAATGTTAGTTCGATTATGGAGTATCTGCTCCTTGGCAACGATTTTCAAACAAGCACCTTGATGTTGGATGCGAATATTGCAAAAATAACTGGTTTTGATCCACAACTAAAAAAACATCAGGACTGGGACTTTGCTCTACGCTTACAAGAAAATCATGCTAAGTTCTATTATCTTGATGAAGCTTTAACCATTTATGATGATTCAGATGCTATTACACGTATCTCATCCGATGGTAAACGCGATAAATCTCAATCTGGCTGGAGAGTATAAAAACGCGAATTCTGATCATATCTGGTTTGGATTCTATGCAAAGATAATTGCAGATAGTTATCTGTTATCTTCAGATGAAAAGATTAAAGGGATTAAATATATCTCAGTTTTCTTTCAGGGAAAATAAAACGACACATTTTATGGCAATGATGAATGAAAGAATAAAAAAACTAATGTCCATAATGATGAAAAAAATTTCCCAGAGAATAATAAAAATTGAAAATCCAAATTGGCGAAAAAGAATGAAATTTATATCTTAAGGTTGGTTTGAAAAGAACCTATCTTTTTTCATCCATAACCTTTATGTTTTCCCTTTTAATGCTGATTTGAGATAGGTGTTGCGCATTAAAGAATAAATTTTATTTTTTCTGGCCAGCTAACTATTTCAGTTTTAAAATATCTATGGATTTGCCATGGGAATTATATGGTAGTACGCATACTTTTATTTTTGGGTTTTGAGCAAAGTTCGATAGTCTTTGCACCCATTTTACTGATAATTAATTAGTGTTTCATTTTTATTTTTGTAAAAGTGAAAGGAGGAGAATTTTATCATTTATGTTTTTTATTCTTTTTTTCTCACAATGATTAACCACCGGAAATAAGATTTTATAGTTTTTATGATTTTTATGCCTTATTGTTTGACCTTTTTGTCTTCGGCTTATTATTACTTATTTTTTTTTTATCTTACTATTTTGAACTTATTGGTTTTGTTTTAATTTTTATGGTCTTTATTAGGCCTTTATAGTCGCAAAAGGATTTTGTTATTTAACTATCCCCGCTGTATTATTTTTCAATACGGATTGGGAATAGATGTTGACCATTTCATTCAGGAATGAAATAGGCCGAGAGAACTGGCGAGAAATACTCTAATTACACCGATTGGGAATCCGGTAAAATGTTCAATTACATGGGTAACTTTTTTATTTCCCATTCCCCTTATCTGTTGCTATACCGTACTATTGCTGTTTCGTTCTTTATTAATAATGTTTATCTATCTGGAAAACTTTACACAATACTACAAACCAGAGGTAATGATAATTATTTTTCCTGATAATTATTTCATTTACCTTGGAAAGCATATTTGAACCGGACTAGGAGTTTCTTCTCACCTGGCACCATTTTATCCCTTTATGTTTTATGGTAAAACTTTGGGAAATTCAAAAAGGAAATTAAAATGAAGATCCTTCATGCTGCAGAAGAGAAAAGGCGGTGGCAAAAATGCAGCGTTCCGCACAGCAGGGATAAGGCACTTTATCAAATTGCTGCCCGTTCCTAAGACCAGGCACGAACTGGATACCGCCTGGAAAATATTGTCAGGTGGAAAAAGAAGGGGGTTGTTGGGCGTTGTTCTTTTGCAGTGTTTTGAAAACCGAAAATTTAAACTACATTGTCCATCTCTGTTCTTTCGCCTCATTGGACGTACTTGCCTTATTTTTTCTTATCCTGTGGTAAGACCAAAAGTTTTTATTGTCCATGGTTCAGTTTTCTGATGGAAACCAGCGGTAAAAAGAAGATTATATGCGATTGAAAAAGCACTGTTCCTTGACCGATGCATTATGCGTTAGCCAATATAAGCTGATAAGGCAAAAGAACATTATTAACCCGGAAAGCTTTTTGTTGTTCTAAGGGGTGGGTTTTGGACCTCTCAAATAAAGATAACAGGATGTTGATAACCATGGATCAATCTACTCTTTTTGGACGTTTCGATTAAAAGGCTATGATATTTTAATTGAGGCGATGAAAAAGTAGCCAATCCAAAACAAACTTACAAATGGGATACTGTCCATGGCTCAAGCGAGAAACGCCTGATGAAATATACAGGTGGTTAAAGTCCGGACAGATGGAATATTTTTCCGCTGCCGATGTTTTGAATTAAAGCCGTTGGGAAGGTTTTTTCTAGGTTCCCCTTAGGCAATGAGTTACTTTTGCCGTTCTCCAGTGATGCCACCTTTACCCAAGTGGTCGTAAACGGCGATACGGGATATCTTTTCAAAAACGGGGATGTGAACTCATTATATATGTTGAAAACAGAAAATCTGAATTTATTATGGGGAAAGGCAACGCTTTTTTTAAAAACACCTCTCCGCTATGATATCGAAAACGACACCCTGATGGAATTATTTAATGTATAACCATATCAATAAAGGAATCTAAATCATGTCTCTGATAACGCATGACTTAGCAGGAAGATAAGATACAACCGTTCACGGATTGCGCACCAGAAAAATGCTTCAATCATTTCGATGTTGCGCGTTTTTCGGATATTTTTGTGATGTTTGCAGGACTCTTCTTATTCTTATATTCATTCCCATTTCCTCGTTATGGTGGCTTATTTGACAGCTTTACACAAATGATAGGTTTCTGACTTTATCCCTGGCGGGATTAGTTTGCGATGAGCTTCAGAATTTTAAATTGGGCATTGAGTTCTAATCACTGCGGGCTGATGTCCTTCATAGATGCCATTGAGATCGACTTTAAAAGCTATTTTCTGTGGTTTATTCTGGTTTCGTTGGCTTTTTTATTTTGCCGATCCAATTCTTTTCTTGGCCATGATTAGAAAGTTGGGTATAACACAAATTTATGTTAAAGGATAGGTGTAACGTTAGCAAATGTTCCCATCAGAGCCCATGGATGGGTTTAACGTCCCCGGCCTTACTTGACGGCGAATGAAGAGGAAGGTTGGATGAAAATATTGAATACTGTAAAATCGGGGAAAAAGTGGTCAGTGATGCCCGGAAGGAAAAATTGATAAACATATTGCAGAACGGAAGAAGGTCAATTGCGATTTTGGTAAAACTACAGATCGACTTTTCAGTAATGAACCAGATATTTTTACATTTAATGTTTTGGTCAGCATGAAGAAATAATGGGAAGAAGTTGTTTGAAACTCCAATGAACGGAGAATTTTTGAAGGTTCGAAGATATATCCTTTCAAATGTTTTTGATTCATATCGCCAGGTTGTTAACATTGAGTGATGGTCAAAATCCTTCCCCCGGGCCGGTTATTTTCCGCCAAATTCGTTACGGAATGGATGGTAAACCGATTCTGGTTTGGGTTCCCTCTATGATTTATGGAGAATGGTGACAAAGTATTCAGGCTACTAAAGGTGACTTACGTATAACACGAATTGGGCGAATTTACGTTCGACTTTGGATGAATTACCACAATTCATTAACGTGCTTAAAGGGGATATGTCGATTGTTGTCCCGCCCAAATGCAGTAGCTCATAATGAGCAATATCGTACTATCACCCGGGATATATGTTGAGACATAAGTTAAACCAGGTATTACTGGCTGGGCACAGATCAATGGCGGCGTGGTGAAACTGATACTTTGGAAAAAAGGGAAAAAGCGTATCAGTATGACTTGGCTTATATCCGTGACGGGAGTATTGCTTTAGACCTTAGAATTATACTTGACTATATTCAAAGGCTTTATAAGTAAAACGGCTTACTAACATTTCAGAATAAAATATAGCCGGATAGTGATCAGCTAATTTTATTCCTGTAATAAGGTTACTAAAAAGCTTCGAGATTTATCATAATCTTGTTTAGATATGTTGATATGAAACTGTTATGAATTGATCGAACAAATTTCTTACTGTAAATGATTAATCATTTTGTTTAAGCATGTAACTGTTAACTAATAATTTAATTCAAAAAAACGCCATAAATAGGCGAATCTATTGTTTCTGTGAAAATGCATCCAATAAATTATTTCGGGGGAAGAAATGGCTGATATTACCTGTAAGCGAGTAGATGTTATATGTCCTGTATATAACAAACGCGATCCGGTAAAAGATTTTATGCGGTCGGCTATGCAACTCAGCTGATCTTGTCAATATCATTATGATTAACGATGGTTCCATTGATGGAACTGAAAATATTATAAATAAAATTATTGAAAGTGAAGGATTGCAAAACTTTTATTTAATCAAAAACCAAATGGCGGAGTATCGACAGCAAAAAAAATATGGGGAAAAGATTTGGCAAAATCAGATTATATATGGTTTTGGATCCGGACGATCTTGTGATGACAGAAGCAATAGACGCTTTCCATAGAAGGTGTATGGCAGATGTATGGGCATTTTCATTTATTGAGCATGATGTTAAGTGATAAAAGCTTTGCAGCACCTTACTCCTCAAGGTGAAATGACTTCAGAAAAAGTTTCTCGATGCATTTAACTTTTCAGTAAAAAAAGGTAAAGTACAATCTGGAATAAATTTTTCCTGCGTAAAACTATTGGGGATATTCGTTTCACCCTGGATATGCATCATTCAGAAGATCGCTGCTTTAATTTGATGATTAACCAACTCAAACTACCGTTACTGCTCCTTTTAATATATCAGTATAAAAGTATCCTTCTGGAACGCTCAGACTGCCGAACGCAGGAGAAATCAATAACATCATCGAAGCAAACTTGAAGAACCTGGCTACTTTATCAAAATTCCGTAAGATTGAAAAAGATCAAAAAGTACATATTTATAAGATTAAAAAAGAACTTGCTATGATTAAGATAAAGGCGTTGCCCGTTTTTTTGCGGGAACATAAAAATATAAAATAAAATCTTACCCTTCTTATCATCCGCAGAAATGATATTGTTTATTACGCTAATGACTCGGACTCAGTGGTTATTTAGATTGATAATAAAAAAAACTAAGGAGAATAAATAGATGCTAATAAATTTATAATTTGTGCTTTAAATGACAGGCCATTTGGTTTTGTCTGATGTGATTTTTTCGATGACAGCTTATAGTTTCTTTATAAAAATTAACAGTTTCAATTTTAGGAGAGTAAAGTGAAGGTTCATTATTTTAAAGCACCAGAGGGTAATTTCGGCGACGATTTAAATGACTGGTTATGGCAAGATTTGTTACCCGTGTTTTCGATAATGATGAAAGCTTTCGTTTTGCTGGATCGGTACAATCATAAGCGCCAACTTGCCTGCAGCAAAATGGGTCGTCTTTAGTAGCGGTGTGGGGTAGGCATTCCCCCAGCAAATTTTGGTGATGCCAGCTGGAATATCCTGAGTGTCCGTGGTCCTTGAGTGCGCATGTATTAGGGCTACCTGGGAAAAAGCAAACTGATGGGGCAGCTTTGCTGAGCACTTTAGCGGAATTCCCGTAGTGCCTGAGTCGAGGAAAGGAATCATTTTTATTCCACATCATGATGCGCTTAAAACAGGGCAATGGGAGGAGGTCTGTCGGGGTGGCTGGGCAGTCCTCAAGGCGATGCAAAATTAAATAAAATTCCCATGCAAAGCTCATCCTTGCTGATAATCGCTGCCATCATTCTGATGCTATGCTGTGCCGGGTTCCGCTGGAAGTTCTGATCAAATAAATACTTTTAAACTGGACTGGACACAAACAATAAATGAACGTTATCAGCCATTAGTTTTAGAAAAGAAGAATTAGAGGCAATTAATAAGAGCCTCGGACTTTATTGAGAAATATTATCAGAAAGATCACGGGATTTGCAATCGAAAGATTTATTCGGGACGTAAAAAAAAAGCTCAAGTTTCCAACTTATCTAAATACTCCCATATCCTAACGTTTTGCCAAATAAAATCTTTATGGGGTGGAGCAGGAATGAACTACGCTGGAATGAGAGTTATCTCGAACAGGCGGGAAAAATTACGACAGGCTGCTTATCAAGTGGTCTGCTCGGATGATAATTTTCAATGATAATGTTAGTAAATTACTTGAGGGTTACGCCAGGAGGCTAATTGCAATGGCTCAAAAGTAAGCTCCTCATTTTTTAATATTGCGCTGAATGCCATAGATGTTTTAGCACCGTTCTTGCCTTAAATCCTAATGAAAATTGTATCATTAATAAAACTAATCTTCAGCGTAATAAATTTCACAGTTCAACATTACAAGTAGTAAAGTTCTGAACGCGGATGGGTATTATCTCAGCCGTAAAAATGAATTTATAGTTTTCTTATGATAATTTCATGATGTATTGCTTTAAATAGGCGTATATACTCCATCTATAACGTAATCAAAATTTATGAAAAAAACAGAAGTTAGTGATACTCTTGGTGAAGATAACAAAAAAAACCTTCATTGGTTTATTTGGTATTTCATCAGTAGTCTTTTTCCAGCGCTTAGTTCATTTATAATATTTCTTTGCCTCCGCCAGATTATACCTCAGAACTAGGTTCAATTACTTTAGCCACCACAATTGTGATGTTGTGACAAGTATGAGTAGCAGGTTTTGGTGATGCTCTGATTCAGCACAGAAAAAACAAAAGCATTTAAACAGTGTTTTTTTATTTTTTAACTTCTTTGCCTTATATTATCATCACGATAATCGTAATGACTCTGGTTTAAAATCTTTCGATGACACGTTCCGAATGGTTTTCCAGTTATAGGTATAAAATTATTCTTGACTCTTGTGCCGTACTACCACTTTCTCATTGACGAAAAAAATGGATTTTAAGTCGATAGGAATTAGAACAATTTATTGTTCATTAGGCCTTTTGGTTTGTGTTCCAATATTCTCTTCGATGGAGGTGTATGGGCTATTGTAATTGCCGTTACATCGTCATTAATTAGTGCTGTAATATTATGTTGGCAAACAAAACCGGTTTTTCATTCGATCGACAAAGCTTCCGGAATTAAAAAAATTTATCACTAAACCTGACTAAACTGGTAACCTCTGTAAGCGTAGATAATATAGTAATTGGATTTGTAGGAAGCCCAAAATTGGGTATATATGCTTTCAGTCGTAGAATATTTAGCGTTATCTCAGATGTGCTGAATGGGCTTTATCAAATGTTTTTATCCGTTGTATGCATCAGTTCAGACAAACCAAAAATAAGAATATTTTTTTAAAAACAACCTTCATTTCATCTCTCTTTAGCTTACCAGCATTCCGGTTTGATAATGATTTCACCTTATCTAATTCCTATTGTTTTTGGTGAGCACTGGAGCGTGGCAATACCGGCTCTGCAATTATGCTGTATATCGGCTTTGACGTTATGGTTTGCAAATGTCCCTTTTAAAGGGTTTGGCAAAACCTCCTGGATTCTAAAATATCAATTGGGCAACAGATAACAACCGGACTCTTTAATATTCCAAAGTTGGGTACTTTGTAATGGCAGCAATCGCTATTAAAACTTACCTTATATGGCCATTTCAATTTTTTATGTTTCTAAATGCCGGAGTTAAATGTATGGGAATACATGAAAAATATATAAAACCTATGTTTGGTGGAGTAATTATTTTCCCGTCTTTAAATTGATAGCTTACTACATTCCAGTGGGTAACCCTCTTGTATTTATTTTTATTAAATGTTGCCTGTGCTGTGACTTATTCTTTAGGATGGTTGTAATTTTAAGAAAGACATCATGGCCATGATGAAAAGTTAAAAATTAACCAGGTCGAAAATTTGATGAAAAGTCAATTTTAATTTTATTATTCCTGCAGGACTATTTGTCTGTACAGGATTGGGTTTCAGTAAAAAAAATAAAAAAAACACTCTCCATTCAATATGTGGTGTTTGATAATTGGCATTGCCATACGTTGCCAATGAAGGAACAGAACTTCCAGAGATAGACGATCCACTATAGTTAAGGTTAATTTCCCCTCTTAATCATTTGCCGAAAAAATATCGTTCAACTTTTCTATGATAAGGTCGAGAAGATAAGGGTCTTAGGGTTTATGAAATAAAGTTATGTTCCAGCGATGATTATTTTATGGTCGTTGACTATGATGATTTTGTATAATTCTCTTTCAGAATTTGTAGCCCAAAAACACTAAATCAGGCTGGTTTATTTCGTGGCTTTTACTCGGAGGTGGTTTTATATTAAAACACAGGCATTTTGATAAGGTATGTGGAGCGAATATTATTAAAGTATCTTTCAGGCAATTTTTGAGAGCATTATTTACCTATGGACAAGATAAAGGAATTGCTTGGGAGTCATAAATTCATTAAGGATTACATGAAATCCATGAATAATGAATATCATCCCCTTCCTTTCCGGGCTTCAAATATTGGTTAATCTACCAGCCAAACACCATCAAAATTAAAGGATATTTCTCCAAAGAATTATAAAAGAACCCTTTGGAATTTATTAGTAATGTAACTTAAGAATTTGGAAGATTGTTCATTCAATTTCAAGAAATGATGGTTTTCTCTGACTTACTATGTTGGTTTTTTTAAAAAAAAAAGGAGCGCTTATTGCGGCTCACTTATTGAACAATATTCAATTCAAGAATTATGCCTCTTACTTTTTTCCATGTTTATTCTTTCATGATTTCTAGGATTCACCA
>JAHBCN010026795.1:0-10378 GCA_019359885.1 Listronotus oregonensis | reverse complement strand
AAACACATAACTCGAAAAATATATCTGCCCCCTTTTTTTTATAATTTTCCACCAAGTTTTAAGATTAAAAAGGGGGAAACCATTTTTCTGTTGCAAAGATTATTTTTTTTAAAAACGAATTTGGTAAAATTGGCAAGAGATGAAGGTTAATTGTTCTTTCGTTTGGAAATTCCACGAGATTTTTCCTCGTTATAGCAAAATTCAATTTTGGGGGGGAAAAAACTGTCAGAAAATTTTTAAATAATAATTTTGAGGTTGGAGTTTGGGGGGATAAAATTTTTAAAAATTTGGGGAAAAAAAAATTTTTTATGAGGGGTGAATATTTTTAAAAAAAAATTTTTTCCCCGTTCTTTGAATGGCAGTGTTATTTTTAAAAAAAATATCCATTATGAATAAAAATGCTTAAAAGTTTAGGGGTAAGTTTACCCTTTTCCATTTTTCCCCAAAAAAGGGGATTCGTTTATTTTTCGATTTTTCGCCTTAAAATCTCCAGTATAAAAAATTTCATCAACTTTGGTGTCGGAGAAAAAAAACCCTTAACGACGGGGAGTACCCGTATGTTAAAAAATTAAAAAAATAAAACCCCCCTTTTTTTCCCCCCCAATGGGCCATTTGGAAAAGGGGGGAACCCCCGCTATGTTTTATTTTCAGTTTGTTATCCGGAATGAGAAGGGGGAATTCCAGATCTAAAGTCTTTGTGCCAAAATCCACTTTTGTTGAGGATCCTGAAGTAAAAAATTAAAATAATAATAATTATTGTTTGCTTAATTTAACTCACACCCAAAAACTAATAAAATTAAAAATAGTATTAAATTTTTTTTTTTAAATTGTTTTTTAAAATTCCCCTCATTTAATTTAAAAAAAAAAATGTTCTGGGGGGTTTTTTAAACGTAGTAAATTAATATTTTAAAATAATTACCTTTTTACGGGGGAAGAGCCCCGTGATGGAATAAGAATAAGGCCGTGATGTTTTCCCAAAGTCTTTCACCGAAATAAAGCTGATCAGAGGGAGAAACTTTTCCTAAAGCCTCCATTTGGTCTGAAACTCCCGCCATTGGGGGTTGTAATTTGGGGAAAAAAAAATTTTGGGTAAATATGGAGAGATTTAAAAAAATTTTTTAAAAACAACCAAAAAAAAATATGGGTATTTTTTTGCGCTAACGTACGTTATTTGGGGAAGGGGTTTTTTGAATACCGCACGCGATATTTTTTTTTTGTTTTTAGAAATAAGAAGACGACATATTACAAGCGTTAGTTTTTTTGGGGGGTGCCATTTCTAAATTGATGACGCCGAAAAAAAAACCCTTTTAAAAATGGGGGCATTTCAAAAAAATTTTGATTTTTAGTCCTTAAATTAAAAAAAATTTTTTGCAATAAAAAAAAAAATTTTTTTTAAATTTTTTTTTAAATTTTTAAAAAACAACTTATTTGTTTGTGATTTATTTATCAATGATTGACAAAAACTTACAAAAGGGTTTTTAAACCACAACACAACAAAAAAAATTTCTCAAATAATTGGGTTTTGGAAAAAAAATTTAAATTTTTTTTGGGAGTTGATCTGGTAATAAAAACAAGGGGGAAACCTTTTTGTCGATTTTTTTTATTACACGGGGTAAGTTTTTTAAGGGAGACCCCGTTTATTGCTTTTTAAAAAATTTGGGGAAAAAATTTTTTACGAAAAAATTTTTTTGGGTTTTTTTTGCTGCTTATTTTTTGGGGAAACAACTTACATATACGGGGGAAAGAAAGTCCGTACAAGGACATATTTTTTTTTTTTTTAAAAATGCCCCCCTGTTTTTTTTGTTACATGTTTGTTTTCTGAATAAAATTAAAAATTTTTTTTTGGTTGGCATATCATACCCCTTATTTAAATTTTTTTACGAGATTTTTTTTTTTTAAAAAACCCCTTTTTAAGGGAAATCCCCCAAATCTCAAGCCGTTTTACTTTCTATGGTTTCGGGGGTTTTTTTTGAAAGGGTTTTTAAAAACCATAAACCCCCCAAAAAAAATGTCAAGATGAAGTTTTTTAAGTCTAAAAATAGTATTTTAAATACATAAAAAATTTTGTCCAAACAGTTTTTAAAAGGGTAAAAAAAAAAAAGGGGAAAAATTTTTTCCAATAAAAAAAATTTTGGGGGTTTTGGGTTTTTTTTTTTTGGGCAAACCAAGAAAAAAAGGCAAAATTTTTTTTGGGGAAAGGAAAAATATTTTTTTAAAAGGGGCCCAAACCCCCGGCCCAAATTTTAAAAAAAAGGGTTTTTAAATTTTTTTGGCCCAGGGTTTTTGTAAAAGGAAAAAAAAAAAAAAGGGGGAAATTTTTTTTTAAGTAATTTGAAAATTTAAAAATTTTAAATTTAATTTTAAAAATTTTTCCCCAAATTTTTTAAAATTTTCCCCTTTTTTTTTTAACCCAAAATTTTAAAAATTTCCCCCTTTTTGGGGTAAATTTCCAATTTTAAAAAAAAAAAAATTTTTTTAAAAATTTTTTATTTAAAATAAATTTTTTCAGTAATGGGGAGTAAAAAACATAACATGCAAGGTATATAGCCGAATCCTTTTTGGGGGTGCTGTTTGAAAAAAAGGGGTTTGGGATTTTAAATGTATGGGGTAAATTTTTGATCAAGAAAATTTCCCCCTTTTACGACAAAATTTTAACTGAAGATGTGTATTTACATTTTCCAATTAATGACTTACCAGTTTTTATTTAGAAGAGGCCCCTTTGGGGAAAACCCATTATGCTCATCCCTTTGTGATCAAATCCAACAGAAAGGGGGAAGGGGCCCCCTTAGTTGGCCAGCTAGGCCCCCAAAAACCCCCCCCCGGATTTCTTTCTTTGGGGTTTTTAAAAAAAAAAATTTTTTAAGTGTCTCCGAAACCCCAGAAGACATGTAAAAAAAAAAAAAAAGAGGGGGAAAAAAAAATAATTTCCCCCCCCATTCTTTTAAAAAAAAGTTTGGGAAAAAAATAAGGGGGTTACAGTTTTTGGGGATCAAAAAGAAACACATTTGAACATTTAAAAAAAGATCATGGGTTTTATTTTGTTGTTTTTAATCTTTGGGGAAAAAATTTTTGTTTTAAAAATTTTTTTTTTTGGAAAATTTAGCCATTTCTAAACCCCTTAATATCTAATTATTTTTTAATTATAATTATGGCCATTTTTCCCCTTAAAAAACCTTTTAAAAAAATAGAAAAGTAAAAAGGGATTAAAAAAAAAGCAAACTTTTTTTCCCTTTTTAAATTTTTTTTTTAAAAGAAAATTTCAAAAAAAAATTTAATTAGGGATATGATATGAAAAAAATATCTGAAATTTTACGCAGAATTCAAAAAAACCCCCCAAAAAGGATATCATTTAAAAAAATAAATTTTTTCTTTGTACGGACTTTCGATACTCCTGCATAAAACATTTTTTGCAAAATATAAACAGCAAAAACCCAAAAAAATTTTTTTTAAAAAAATTTTTCGTAAAAATAATAGTTAACGCATAAAGGGGGGTTCCCAAAAGATTTATTTTTATATTTTAAAAATGGGTTTGACAAAAAAAATTCCGAATTTTTCCATTTTTTAAAAACGCTTACAAACAACCTGGACGCCCCCCTTTAAATGTATCCCAATTTTTGGAACCAAGCCCCGGGGAAAGGGGGCTTTTGTCGAACAATGTTTTTTGAGGAAATTTTTGGGGGGAAAATTTTTTTTCCCCTTTTTTTTAAAAACAGTTTTTTCTTTTTTTTTTGGGCTTTCTTATTTATAAAATTTAAAAAAAGGGGTTTGAAAAAGGAAATTTAAAATAGCTTTTTCCCTTATTACTTTCATGACGTTACAGCCCCCCCATCCCGCCAAAAAAAAATTTGGTTTGGTTTAAAAAGGAAAATCAGAGTTGGCGAACGAAAAAAAAAAAGGGATTGTGGGCACATCCCTAATTTTCTTTTAAACCCCCAGACCGTCCATTTTTTTTAAAAGCAGAACACTTAAATTATATTTTATTTTTTTTTTAAAAATTTTTTGGGGGGGAAAAACCCCCCAAAATTTTAAAAAATGGAAGAGGAAATTTGGGGGCCCCCTCTTTTTAAAGTTTTTTAATTTTTTAAAAAAAACCCCAAAAAAAAAGTGTTTTAATTTAAGTTTTAAACATTTTTCACTTAAAGATAAAATATTATTTTTTTTAAAGGGGGATATTAAGATCAGTAAAACCCCCATTTTTCGAGCACCCCCCACGACGGGTAGACGGATTTCCCCGAAATAGGGGAAGTTTTTTAAAGTCCGTTATCCACGAATATTTTAAATTTTTTTTTTTTTTTTGGGTTTTTTGAAACATTTGTTATAGTAATATTTTATTTGCGTACTTAGTCAGGTAAAAAAATGTTTTTTTTTTAAAAATTCTGAGTTTGGCCAAAAATTTGGGTTTTGGAAGTCTTTTAAAACTTAATTTCTTTTTTTAGATGTACCAGGGTTTAAAAAAAGCGTTTTGAAAAGTTGATTTAAACAGCCGGGTACTTTAAGAAGAAAATAGGTACCAATAAAGAATATACTGGGTGAAAAACGAAACCCATTTACCCAGCTTTTTATTTTCTTGAATAAGAACATAGGTTTTTTCAAATTTTAGGATGAAAATTATATCATAAGATGCCTATTTTGGATATTATAACATGTTTTTACCCATTTTCCGGTTTAACCGGAAACGACATAAATTTTTAAATTTTTTTTAATTAAAACCCCCTTGTTTTTTTTTTGGAAATTTGGGATTCTACGGATCTTTTCCCCTGATATAAAGTCTATATTATATCCTATCCCTTTTTTTCCGCTCTTTTTAAAAAAAGGGCGATTGAAGATGTCCAAACGCCCGCACATTATGCAGTTTTAGGGGAAAAACAAATAAATTTTAAAAAAAATTTATTAGGTTTAATTTTATTCTAAAGACTCTATCCGGGGGTCTAAAAAATTTCCCGGTTTAGGGGAAAAAATTGACTTTCTAATATTCTACTTAAAAAATTTTAATGCAACACCCTGTATTTTTTTTTAAAATTTTGGGATTCTAGGGGTTCATTCCTAATATAAAATTTTATTATATCCTATCCCTTTTTGTTAGTATTTTTTTAAAAAAAATAACGTCCGTGGGGCACTCCCGCGTTGTCTAAAAGGTGCTGTGAAACAACGTTTGCATGTTTCAGTGCTTTGGACAACGTTGACGGAAAAAGGGGGGAAGAAATGGGAAAAACCCCGGAAACCCGGCACTCATGGTACTTTGGGTTTAGGTTTTATATGATATTAATCCGTAGGATAAAATTTTTACAAAAATAATCCTTCGTGAGCTGTCATAAAGTTTTAAAAACCTATCATTGTTAGTTTTTAAAAAAATTTTTTCCCCCTAAACTGCAAATGTGGTCGTTGAACATTTAAATCCCCCCTTTTTTTAAAAAAAAATACCTAAGATGGGTATATGATAAATACAGATTTTATATTGGGGAAAGACCCGTAGCCCCCAAAATTTAAAAATATACGGGTGTTGAATTTTTTAAATAAAAAATATTAAAAAGTAAATTTTTTGCAGCACTTCCGGTAAAACCGGAAGTAATTTAATTATGACTTCCACAGATAGAGTCTTTAGGAAAAATTTTAAATTTAAACATAATAATTTTTAAAGTTTTATTTGTTTTTCCAAAAAACTGAAAGCCGTAGTTTCGACATCTTTAATCGCCATTTTCTCAAAACAAGCAAAATAGGTATAGGAAAAAAATAGATATTATATCGAAATGATCCAAAGAATTCAAGTTCTGAAAAAATACAGGGTGTTTTCCCCGGGTTTTTCCGGAAATGTGGCACATGTATAATATCCAAAATCACATCTTATGATTTAATATGTCATCCTAAAAATTTTAAAATTTTTGAAAATAAATAACTTTTAGTATTTCCGGGTTGGGGGTATATAAAGAAGTTGTTTTGTAACGGATGACTAAAGGTCTATTAGCGCATTTTGAACAGGCACCGTTAAATAATACGGGGGGAAAGGGTTCTTTTTTGAAAAAAAAAAAAATTTGCTTATCGCATTTCCCCCCTTTCCCCGAATTAAGGTGAAAATCAAACCCAAGATAGTTATCACTATAGGAAAACCCCGATTTTTTGTAGGGGATATTTTTTTCTGAAATCGAATTTTACTAGCCTTTTTTTTTAAATTTTAAAAGCAACATCTTCAAATTTTAAAAAAAATGAATTCAGTTTTATAAATATAAAAAAATGATGTGTTTAATAAAAAAAGGTTACTCGTATCTCGTTCTTTTTTTAAATTTTCAATATTTTTTTTTTATTGTTTTTCAGAATTCTGCAGGAAAAAAAAAATAGATTTTTGGAAAGAAATAAATTCCAAAATTTTTCATGGGGCCCCCAAAAATTTCCCCTGTTATTATTATTTATAGAGTGAATTGGCATTGGTTCTACAAACCGTAAAAAATTGACCCTTGTGCTTTTTTGGGGGGGGAAAAAGATCGCCCCCTGTCATTTTTTTTCCTTTTCCCCCAATATTGGTCGTAGGTCCTTGGGGTTTGGGGGAATATACACGGGTCGAAGAACCCCCGCCCTTGGTACTAAAAAAAAAAAGAGAAATATATGTAACCAAATTTAAAAATAATTTAAATATCTTAAGTTTCCGGATAAACCAGGGACGCACACAGTAAATTTTTACCCTTCAAAAATTTGGGGGAAAACACCGGAAAAAGTAAAAAAAACCCTTTTTTAAACTAAAATACCTTATAACGTTTCGGAAAGGCGCAGTTTTTGAGATATGAAAGACAGTTGAAAATGGTTGGAAATTTTTTTAAAAATTGAAATTATTTCAAATTTTTTTAAAAATTTTTTAAAAGTTTTTTTTTAAAAAAATTTTTTAAAAAATTTTTTAAATTTAAGAACGGGGACATAATAATATGTTTTGATTTTTAAAAATTTATTATTAATAAAAATATAAAAAAAAAAAGGGAAAAAGTATAATTTAAATTAATGGATATTAATGCCCCCCAATTTTTTTTAATTTTAAAAACCCCCAAAATTTTCTTTTTTTTATTTTTTTTGAAAATTTTTTAAAAAAAATTTTTTGAAGCATTTCAGTTTATTTTGTGATTATTAATAAATGAATCTTTACAGATTTATGCTTTTAGAGATATTTGATGCGTCTGGTAAAAGGGGGGGAGAAGTTTTATCTTTTTTAAAATTTTTTTAATTAAAAGGGGGATGTGGTAAGTGCATTATTTTAAATTTTTTAAAAAAATTTTTTTTTTTTAATTTTGTTACTTAAAATCTAAAGTGTTTTGAGTTTTATAAATAAAAAAAATGTTCATAGTTTTTGGGGTTTTTTAAAGTCAAAAATTTTAAAAAAAAAGAAAAAAAAACCAAAAAAAAACCCATGGCAGGGGGGGGAACACCCCCTTTTAAAAAAAATAATTGATTTACGCCCCCCGGTTTTTCCCGAAAAAAAAAACCCGAATCACCAAAGAATCCGGGAATCGATTCCTGTTTTATCGGATCAACAAACCATAATCTTTTTTTTTTATACTTACAAATTGTAACTACGATACGAATGATACTACATAACCAGATGCGATCCAGAGCGTTAAAATTTTACCCCATGGAGCCTGAGCCACGAAATAGAATTTTAGCCTCATTTTAAAGTGCTGTAACTCTTAGCCAAATTAGTTTTTGGTAAATTTTTTTAAATTTAAATATGTTATTTCAAAGATCAACATGAAACCATTTCTTAATAAGGGTTTTAAATGTGATTCTTGAGATAACCTTAAGCAACTTATAAATGGGACATCTTACTATAATTTTATAGGAATTTTTAAAATACCGTTTAATAATTTATCTGCTTGCGGAATATAAAAATTAAAAAATTTTTTTAAAATTTTTTTTTGTAAGACACCCGGGGAAAAGAAATAATAAAATGTCCCATATAAGGGTCCCCCGGGGTTATCTCAAAAAATTATAAAGATCGAGCAATAAAAATTTTAAAAAAAAAATGTAAGTAAAATTTATCCCCTTTTTTTTTTTTGGGTATCACACTTAGGGGTTTTAAAAAAAAAAAAATTTAAATGTTTTTTTCGGGCCCCCGTAAAAAATATATTTTGTTTAAAAAAACACATATTGGGTGTGTTTCGTTAGTTAAATTTTTTAAAAATTTTGGGAGATTTTTTAAAAAATTTTTTTATCTTTATTTCAAAAAAACCCAAAGTGATGCTGATTAAGAATTTTAGGTAAAAAAATTTGGAAATTAAAAATAAAAAATTTTTTATTAGGGTTTTTTTTGGGACTTATAACCTTTTTTTCCTCAAACTAGGATGGGTTTTTTTTAGGGTGAGGGTTGAAAATTTAAAAAGACGTTTTTAAAAGGCAAAAATTTTGGGATTTAAAAACCCGATTTTTTTCAAATCAAAAATATAAGGTATCGATTCTTTTTTTAAATCCGATCCTTTTTAAAAAAGGGGGAAAAAATTACGGGGGATTTTAAAAAAATTTTTTACCGAACCCGGGGGACGGATCCTATTTTTTTTAAAATTATCGATTACCTTCGGGGGCCTTAAAAAAGGGGAATTGATTTTTTGGATTTTTTTAAAAAAATTTTTTTTCCCACCCAGCTCTAATCCAGGGGATGTTTTTTTTTTAAAAAAAAAAATCTTATATGCTATCTTTTTTTTTAAAAAAATATACAGAATGTTCCATTAAAAAAAAAGGTATAACTTTTTTTTTTGACTCCGTATACTTATTCTGAAAAAAAGCTGATTATTTTTTTAAAAAAAAATATAAAGAAACTTTTATATAAAACATTTTTTTTCCCTATCTCTTTTTTTTAAGAAAATATCTTCATTCTGAAATTGACAATTTTTTTTAAAATTTTTCCCGGGGGTCTTTTAGAAGTTTTAAAAAAATTTTAAATTTTTAAATTTTTCCAAAAAAAACACATGCCACCCATATTACTTTTTTTTAAAAACACTAACAATTACGGAAGTACCCTTTTTAAAGGGGGAAAATGGGGGCCCCATACATTCACTTGTTCTACCCCCTTTTCCCCCCCCAAAAATGCCTTAATTCTATAAAAAAAAAAAAATTTTGGATTTTTTTTTTGTGTCACTTTTGAAGATGGGGGGATATCCACAAATAAAGTATTGTTATTTATTTATTTAATAATTTAAATTTTAACTTTACTTTACCTAAACGTCTCTGCTGTTTATTTATATACAAACACAGATTCACCTGCATATCAAACCCACTAATACTGCACTTGACCCCCCCTCATTTAAAACTAAAGGGGTTTTTGTAGTAGAAATAAAAAGGGGGAAAAACAATTAATCCATGGGGTAGTAGGGGGAAAATGCAGGGGTTTTTTTATTTTTTTAAAGTTATTAAATGATTTATTGTTTTTTTTTTTAAAATTTTTTCTTTTACTCATATGTAAAAAAAGTTCATATTATACAGGGTGTCCAAAAAGAAACGTAAAGGAATTTTATAATGAATTTCCCCTTTTTTTCCAAAAAAAAGGGTTTATTTAGGGAAGTTAGTTCGTTCGTTAAGTCTAGTCAATAAAAAACAAAAACAAAAATTTAAGATAAAACTTTCAAAAAAAGCGATAGCTCATTGAAAATTTTTAATGATGTCTCGAAAAATGTCCAAAGGATATTTCGAGGGAAAAATTTTTAAAATTTTTAACAAACTAGGCCGAATAAAATGCTTTTCGTATTTTGTTATTGTAAATATATATATATATATATATATATATATATATATATATATATATATATATATATATATATATATATAAAAAAATATATATATATATATATATATATATATATATATATATATATATATATATATATATATATATATATATATATATATATACAAGGTGTCCGGGGAAAAAATTTGGGAAAATTTACCAATCAAAGAAAACCCAAAAAAAATTTTGAAAAGTGCCCATAAACTTTTTCCTACGAGCCTTCCCCCGGGGATACAGGTACATAACGGACGACCCTGGGGGAAAAAATTTTTTTTTTTAAAAAATTTTTTTAAAAAATAGGGTAATTTAATATTTTTTTAAAAAGATTTTTACTAGATGTCTTCTTTAAAATAAAAACCCCCCCAAAAAATTTGGCTTATTTTTTTTTCCAGGGACGGACGTTTTTGCCACAAAAAGCAATTTTTTAACACCCTGTAAGGGTAAAGGCTCAAAAATTTTTTTTTTAGCTTTAACCTTAAACTACAAAAAAAAGGGATTGCAAATGACATCGATAAAATCAACCCAACGAGAAAAAAAAATCACGTTTTTGGAATTTTTTATTTTTTTTGGGGGGGTTTTTTAAATTTTTTTTGTCAAATTTTAAAAGGGGGGAATTTTTGGGTC
>JAHBCN010026794.1:0-10363 GCA_019359885.1 Listronotus oregonensis | reverse complement strand
AATTTGCGCGCCATCAAAAATTTGCCCCAATCGAACATGGCAAGCTTGATAGGGCAGTTTAGTTCGACTCATAAACGTCATATAGTTTGTGACGGCATAAGCAGTCGTGTTTTTATTGGAGAAAATAAGGACGACTGCTTTACCCGTCCTAAAATTTTAAACCAGAAGAGGGAACGCAATTTGACGGCTATAGCCGTACTGTCCGCGAACGTGTTAATATACACATTAATATTGAAAAAATATTTAATTTGTGTTTGGTTGTTCTACAAAACAGTAAAAATATAAAAAAAAGGAAACAAAGATGATATCTGACCTTTTTTGTTTCTGATTTATTTTAACATTTTTGACTCTGTAAGAAACTATGCAATCATTCTGTAATTTATAATAAAAAATCAGCGTATAGTCAATATTTACTACTTTGCAACAGCACTTACGCTTTTCGAAATTAACTTTGAACACCATGTAACATATTCCCTTGTGGCACAGCATAACTAACAGGCAGCACGATCTCTCTTTGGCGGCGCCTTTGATATTTTTTACAAAAGAAACGCACACGAAACGACTAAAATTTAAATAAAGGAAACAGATTATATCCCAGCAAAATAGCGGTTGAACCTTCACGGGAAAAATGACCGCAATATCACGCCAATTTATCAAAGCGTGCTGCTTTTGATAGTTATGCTGTGATACCGGCATGTTGTGGTTACCTAGCAAAAATTTGTGGTTTATTAACTAAATACCATAACTAATTACCTAGGGTTGGTCGCGGCCTTTATATATCTATCCTAATAATCCATACAATTTCATAAATATTTCCTAGATAATTCTAATAATACATCTTATAAAATACTTCTCTGGCCAATACACCAGTTTGTAAGGCCATTATACCAAAAAAAACTTCTCTTATCTAATGCTGCTACCATCTACACTGGACAACCGGACAAAGAAAATTTTGTTCAAATTTAATCCTAAATAACTTTTTCAGTTTCAGTTTAAGGCCGTTTTATTGTCATCATTTTTACATATCAAAGCTTCAAAAACTTCTAACAGATCTGTAGTTATACAGGGGTTAATAAAAAGTTGCATTTTACTCTAAACGTTTAAACACCCTATGGCAAAAAAAGGAGTTATGATTTTTCGCGACATTCTTAAGACCTTTTATATCTAAAGAACTTGTTTTTTTATTTATATTGATATATGTACTTTAAAAGAAAAAACACTAGTTTAATAGAAATTGTGCAGTAATGCTTTATAAGCAATAAAAAAATAAAAAGTAACAAGGATAACGGGGGTATTATGATTTTTTATTTTTTCTAAAATCGAGTAATATCTCCACGAGCTTGAATAACAACTTTCGTCCTTTGGGCATAGATTCAATTACAGAAGCAACCGCGTCTTGGGGTATTTGTTGTCACTCGTTTTTCAGTGTTTGTTCTAACGCAGTCAAAGTTTGAAACACCACGTAGTTCTGCCTAACTTTTTTTCCTAGTGTATCCCACATATGTTCGATAGGGTTGAGGTCCGGATTTCTTGGGGGCCAGTCCAATAAATAAACGTCGACGTCGACTAAATATTGCCTCGTTATTTGTGCTATGTGCGATCGAGCATTGTTGTGCATTAAGATAAAATGTTCTTCTATAAATGATTTATAAGGTGAATTTTTTTTGTCCGTTTAATTTTGCGGAGCAGTGTAATTATTTAAATTTGTTTTGTTTGCAAATATTTTAATGACTTTTAATATATTTTTTATATTGTAAAAATATTTATAATTTTAATGCAGGTAAAAAAGATAAATACATTTTTAAGAATATAACGATTTAAAACATAAATAAAATATTTTTCATAGAAAGGAAATTTTTAAAAGTTAAAATTTTTTTTTCCCTGGGCCCCAAACCCAACCCTTTTCAAACCAGCCCCTTTTTTGGGGGAAAAATTTTTTAAAGTATTTTTTTTTTGGAAGTCCAAATAAGAATTTTTTTTTATTGCGCCAACCTTGTAGCTATACAGGGTAATCCCATAAAATAAAGCAAAAATACTTAAAATAATTATTTTATTTTTTAAAAAATTCTAACTGTCTGTTACCCTAGACTGAAAAAATTAGGCATTTTTATTTTAAAAACAACGTAAATTTCATCCCCAAGTTTTTTTTTATCGTGTACAGGGTTTTTATCTGTCTTGCCCTATTTTACAGGGTGCACGGTTTATTAATAAACCAACAAATATACAGTCTAGTCGGACTAAATATAATATATTATGTCAGTTTTTATTATAACCTATAGGAATTTTGTAACTTGGCAGTAACTCATTCTATATACAGCTTTCCCTCCAAAAAAGTCATTTAAAATCCCGGATAGTTTCCCAATTTTAAATGAAACCCCCGTTGAAAAAAGATTTTTTTCAATTACCCCCTTAAACAAAATGGGTAAAGTAAACAAATGTTTCAAAAGTGTTTTAAGTATTACTTAAAATGTCGAATTTAATAAAAACATAAATAATAATTTATGCATAATATCTACAGTAAAAATACAGATTACGGGTTTTAAGGTAACCCTTAATCTTTCAAAACAAAAATAAAAAATATGGTAAACTTTAAACAGTAAAAAATTAGATAGTTTGTAGGGGGACATTTTTTATTAGTAACTCATAACAACAATAATGAAATTAATTAGTAAAAATTAATTTAAATCAAACTAAGACCATTTTTACCTTTATTAAAAATTTAAATATTTGTTTTTAAAAGTAAACTATACTATTTATAAGAAACGGAGATAAAAAGACCATACTAGTTAAGAATTGCGGCTCTTCAACTGCTCTATGTGCAGCTCCAAAACATTTTTGGTTTTGGTTTTTTATTTAACAACCTGTTGATACCTAGCATATCCCGGGTACCATATTACACTGGCAACATGGGCACATACGCCAAGCGTTCTGGCACCCACTTTGCATGTGCAATAGGTACCCGAAATAGGATCATCATTTTCTTAAAGGGGGAGAAAGCAAATAAAAAAAAAAAATACTATGCTTAATAGCTTGAGAAAACCTTAAAGGGGGATATTGTGCAACAAGTTTTGAAAAAGACTCTTTGCACACGAGTATGAGGTTTGTGCACGAGCCGTAGGCGAGTGCTACAAGTCATACGAGTGGTGTGCAAAGAGTCAGTTTCAAACGTGTTGCACACGATACTTTTTCTACGACTGCAGAAAATAATGATTAATATGCGATTTTTATTATTTTTTATCTTTTAACTTTTGACAGGACTGTGTGAAAATTTTTTATACGTCGTGTGAAAAGTTTTCACACGCTTATGTCAAAAGTAAATGACAGAATAAATCATATTGAAAGACAGAACCGTGTGCAAAAAAAATATATTTTCCTTGCACACATTGTGCGCAAAATACAATTTTCAAAGCTTGTTTAGCGTGTGCAAAACCCCATTTTCTAAAGCAGTCGTATAAAAAAAAAACTTTGCTCTTATTAAGCCAGGTTTAAATTGTAGAAGTTGAAAAATATATTTATTATTAAGCCAGGTTTAAATTGTTGAAGTTGAAAATATAATCATTATTCGGTTCCCTTTCAGCGGAATCTTGAATATAAGCTGGAGAAAGCCTCACTTAATAGGTACCAAATGTTTTAAAAATAACATAGTCTATAGGCAAAACAGGAAATTCAATATTATTATTTTCCATATTTACCCATGCACCACCACCTTGACGTAAGTTAAAATAAAGTATACCCCCCTTTTGCATTGAAAATGCCCCCCTTTGTATTCTAAAATTGGAGCTCTTTGGCGCTTTAAGATATTTTTGTCGGGGTATAAAATTGCCCAATGTTGTTCGGGTTGGGGATTATAAAACCCGGGGTTTGTAAAATTGTAAACATGTCTTTGGATAAATATTTCCCCTATTTCGAACTTCTGGCAAGCAAACCCTTATTTTGCTTTATTGTTCAATATGACTGAAAGAAAATATAAATAAAACTGCCATATAATTTTGGTTCACCCGGTATCTAAAAATGACTTTTTTGGAGGGACACGCTGTATGTATAAATGAGTTACTGCCAAGTTGCGAAATTCCTATAGGTTATAATAATAACTTCCTATAGGTTATAATAATAATATATTATATTTAGGCCTACTGGACTGTATATTTGTTGATTCATTAATAAATCGTGCACCCTTTAGGAAATGACAGATAAAAACCCTGTACACGATAAAAAAAGTACCTTGTATGGAATATATACGCTTTTTATAAAAAAAAGAAAATTTTTTTTCAGTCTAGGGTAACAGAAGTCTTTTGTAATAAATAAAATAAATATTAAAGAATTAATTGATTGTCCGTTACTTTTTGACAGTACATTTTAACTATGAAAAATTTTTTAAAACTTCTTTGTTAAATGTCACGTGTATTAAGGGGGTTAGGGCTCCTGTGTACAACTAAATTTCCCCCCTTACAAGATTGAGATAAAACTAACTAAAATTAATAAATAAAATTGATGGGTTTAGGGGTATTTAGGTAGAATTTTACTTTTTTATTAACAGGGGTTTTTTTAAAAAACCTTTTTTTTTTAAAATTTTTAAAAAGAGTAATTTCCGGGGGTCTAATTGGATTTTTAGGGTTTGTCCTTTTTTTTTTTTAAAAATTTTAAAAATTTTCTAAAAAACCTTTTTTCCTTTTTTCTTTTAAAAATTTTTAAAAATTTGTTATATCAAAAATTTTAATTGGAATCTAGAAAGATTAAAATTTGAGGTTTTTTCCTAGTTTAAAAAAATTTTTTATGTTTTTATTTAGTTTCTTGTTTTCCCCGCCTTTTTAATTTACGACCATTACCTTTTTTCCCCCTTTTATAAATTTTTGTTTTTTTTATATTTGTTTTTTTTTTTTAACATTAAACAATTTTTTGGAGGGTTTTAAGTTTTTTTTAAAAAAGTTATTAGACACTTTCTGGGGAAAATATTGTAGTTTAGACCTAGATATGTTAAAAAAGTGGAATTTATTTTTTTTCTTTTTTTTTTTTTGAAAATTATTTATTTTTATATTTTTTTTTTTTGTTAAAAGGGGGTAAAAAATTTTGGGGAAAATTGGGTGCCTTTTTTTTAAAAATTTTAGATTTTTTTTGCAGGGGCAGGAAAGCTCGGTATCATTGATTTTTTCCCCGCTTTTGGTGTTTTGGGGTGTATTTGAAGGTTGGGAATAAATTTAGTTTATTATCAGCTTTTTTGTTTTTTTTGGTCTGGGAATTACCTTTATTTTCCGGGTGAATTTCCCGGGTTTAAAAGGGGGTTCGTTTTTTTTTTTTTGGGGGAACCCCCAAAAGAATGTCTTTTTAATTTTTCCCAAAAAAGGGGGTTTTTAAAAAAATTGGGGAAAATTTAAGGGGAATGTTTTTTCCCCAAATTCAGACAGCTTAGGGGGGGGGCCCCCCCCTTTTCCCCATTGCTAGCCGAAATATTCATGTCTGAATTTAAAGAATCATTCCTTAATTCACAATTCTCTAAAAACATTTTCTTTTGGCATAGATATGTAGACGACATTTTTTTTGGCATTCACAGGAACAGAAAATGAACTTAGACAGACTCTAGATTACCTTAACTCATTACACCCAAACATTAAATTCCCCGGGGGAAACCGAAATTAACAATTCAATAAACTTTCTAGACCTAAAAAAAAAAAAAAAACGCTGATAATAAACTAGAATTTGACATAAAAGAAAACCCACTTTCACAGATATCACAATACCACATGACTCTCTACACCCCAAAAAAACACAAAAAGCAGCGTACAGATCAATGATACATCGAGCTTTCTCCATACCACTGTCTAAAATAATCTAATTAAAAAACCCAGACACCAAAAAAACTATCGGCACTAATAACGGTTAACAAATTATGAAATAGACCGCCTTATAGCAAAAAAAAGAAAAAAAATAGCCAAAAACTAATTTATCCAAATATAAAAAAAGAAAAAAAAAAAAAAGTTCCCCCCCTAACATATCTAGGTCCTATCTCTAACAAAAAAATCGAATATTCCCATCCACAGAAAGTGTCTCAATAGCTTTTAAATCATCTAACCGTCTATCCAATCTATTGTTTAATGTTAAAGATAAACAAAACAAATATAAGAAATCAGGGGGTTTTTAGGTTTTTAAAAAAAATGGGGTGCAATGGCTGCTATGTGGGGCAGACGGGGCGCAACTTCGAAACTAGATATAAAGAACATAAAGCTTGTTTTAGACTAGGAAAAAAAACCTCAAATTTTGCCAATCATTTTCTAGATTCCAACCATACATTTCCAGATATAACAAATTTAGAAATATTACATACAGAAAGAAAAGGCAAAAAATTAGATTTATTAGAGAAAATTGAAATTTATAAACATAAAAAAGACAACACTGTAAATTTTTAAATACTCAATTAGACCTAGGAAATTCCACTCTTTTCAAAATACTATAAAAAAAAGGGTTTTTTCACACAACAATACCGTTGTATCTGTTAATAAAAAAAGTAAAATTCCCACCTAACGTAACCTACCCGTACCATCTGGAATTTTTTTCCCATCAATGTATTTATTTATTAATTTTAGTTAGTTTTATCTCAATCTTGTAAGCGTCTTGAAGATGTAGTTGTACTTACGAAACGGCCGTAACGCCATATATTTTAATACACGTGACATTTAACAAAATTCAAGTTGTTTTATTTTACATAGTTAAAAAATATTGTTAAGAATTTTTGGCTTTATTTTATGGTATCACCCTGTATAGCTACAAGGTTGGCGCAATGAAAGAAAATGCATATTTGGACTTCCATAATAAAATACCAAAATTTCAAAAAAAAAGGGGGTTTGGGGGCAAATCCATAAGAAGTGTGTCATGTCCTTTACGTGATACAGTCCTGTATGACAGAATAAAGGAAAATTAAAAATATCACACACGCTCTGGCGAATGTACTAATAAGCATTCTAGTGGAAACGGAAGTGCAAATGTTCACTGATGTAGTTTCCATTATTCAAGTTGATTATGGCTGAGAAATCTGTTTAATTATGTCTCAGATATGTTACGTTTACACGAAAGCAAAATGTTAGTTTCACAAGGTTGTAAACAGCAACAATCTACATTTTAAACTACTGATTAAGTCTGCATCTATCTTTGCTGACGGAATGGCAAATAAATCCTTTATTAAAGTTGCTGATGCCGTTTTGTTGTGGAGGGACTTGTTGTTGCTTTGGTAAGTGAATAGATATGTTATTATTTAAGTATATTCTAACAGGACCGCGGTAAATAATTAAAATATATAGTGTATCCCATATAAGGATTATAAAATAATTGAA
The DNA here is from genome assembly GCA_019359885.1 of Listronotus oregonensis. Taxonomy (NCBI): domain Eukaryota; kingdom Metazoa; phylum Arthropoda; class Insecta; order Coleoptera; family Curculionidae; genus Listronotus; species Listronotus oregonensis. The sequence goes on along the minus strand of JAHBCN010026794.1, from coordinate 3,041 downwards.
AAATGGGAAAAGTTTTCAGTAATTCTGTTTATAACTAAGGATTTTGGTTAACGTTTACCTTTACCATTTTAGTGCGTCAGTAATAATTTTATTGTACATACCTTGTTATTTTTTAAAATATATGGAAAATGAGCTTATTTTACCTTAAACTCTTGCGTCTACAACCCAAACAATTTAATATTGAGATATTAAATCCCACAAACAACACATTATTTATATTATATTGCGTGGTACCATTTTTTGGTTGTATTTATTATTTTACAAAAAAATGTTAGAGGTTTGTTTTTAAAAGAGGCATATTTAAGCATGATAGTATATTACATAACATGTGTGGTTAGTAGGTTTTTAGCGCACGCAAAGTGAAGTTTGCATTTACTTAAGTACCCTAAAAACGTTTACCACTGAGTTATGTATACTATTTTATCCACAACCGTCAGGTTTTTTGGGATAATTATTTTTTTTTTCGACGTTTACCTCAATTTTATACTAGCAGTTAATTAAACTACCAGTTACCTCGATCGGTGCCAAGCATGGCGAAAAAAAAGCCTTTGCATTGGGCCCAATGTAAATATAGGGAATGTGAGCAACTGGGACAATTACGTTAAACATTTAGGTATATTATCTGTATGTAAGGTAATTTACATGGAAAGTAATTATTGGTAAACGATGTTTAAATAAACTATTTTTGAAAAGTTCTTAGTAAAGTAAATGAGCCAAGGCTATGATTATTTAAAAAATATAAAAAAATTGATACTTCCCGTATAATGTTAATTTCTGTGTTTTTTTTTAATTCTACATGGCAGTTTTAATATATTACCAAATGTTTTTTTCTTTAATTTTATAAATTAAGCCTTTATAAATTTTTAAAATTTAAAATTCAAAAAATTGATTAAATTTTTATTTATGAAATTAAAAAAAAAGTGCTATGTTAGTGCTGTTATGTAAAATAAAAAAATAGAACTGGCATTATACAGAAAGTATCAAACATTTTATTTTTTTAAAAATATTCAAAGTCTTGACTATAATTTTTTAGGCAACCCAATCGCAATAAATTTGTATACATACTTAATATAAAAATAGTTTTTATACGGTTGACAGATGGATGAAGATCGCCTCTATTCGGATCCCGTACAATATGCTACTAGATTTAGTTTTAAAAGGTAATAACGTTTTTAAAAATTACACAGATACTTATTTTTGGTAGAAATTTTACAGCCTAATACATATCTTAGTGTAAATCCGATCTCACGACGCCGATGTCAATAACAAAAGTCACTTAAAGGCATATTAGTGAATGCGGACTAAGTGTTTGAATACATTAGTTTATAAAGGTAAGACAAACACTTGCATTGACTCTCTCAACACCATTCCATATTAGAACATAAATCTTATCTGTAAAGCTAATGCCCTACGCGGTCATAGCCTACTCGAGTAAAAAAATAATTGCTTACGTTTTTTCACATAAAGACAGAATTTTCTTATAAAGTAAAATACATCATCATAAAATATTTTTTTAATGTGCTGAAAAACAAAATGGCAGTCGTAGGAAAAAGAAAAGCTTATGATAGTATCTCAAAACCAAAACGTCGAAATTAAAATCCGAACGCAGGGATGCATTGCTTTTAAAAAGTTGTTCTAATAGTGTTTTTACAAAATTTTAAAACATTTTGAAATTATATGTAAAGAATCAAAAAATATTGCATTGAATTTACAATTTAATGGCCCATTACTTTCCCTATTTACCCATTTTTTTATTTTTTATAATTTCAATGATCCTAATACATTTATTAATTTTGGATTATGTATATAAAATTAAAATTTGTAAGCACAATTTTTTAAAAACGGCAAATTAAATTTAAAAAAAATCATTAAAGAGCTAAAGAGTTTTTTTTTTTTTTTGAGGGTTTCTGAGAGATTTTTCAGAATCCCCCAAAAAAACAATTTCACCTAAACATTCTTAAGCGTGATCAAATTGTAATTTCGGATTCGTTATTGTTTTTTTAAAAATCAAAAAATTTTTCTAGGATTAAACCTTTATTTTTTATCTCTATATTATAAAAGCAAAAAGGGGTTTATTATTTATATTTATTCGTATAGTAAACAATCACAAACTCAAAATACTTACCCTAAAGATGAAATTTGCATAAATTTAATAATAACGGAAGACATAAATAAAAAAAAATTTGGGGAAAACCCCCTCCCCCCTACATTTTTTTGGGAAATTTTATTTTTGATTAAAGGGGGTTTAAAGGGTTTTTTTAAAAAATTTTCTTTTTTTAAAATTGTAGATAGGTAGTTTAATTGGGTTTTTAAAATTCCCCCAAAAAAAAAAAGTTTTTTTGAAACTTCCTAAAGAAAAAGGATAAAAGTTTCTATGGGAATTTGTCATTTTTGAATTAAACTATAAAACGCCACTCTATTATTTATCAATTTTTTAAAACATTTTTTAATTGTCAGCCGTTTTAAGATTTTTTCGATTTTTTACCAATTATTCACAAACGCCATTTATAATAAAAACAATAAAATTGAAATATGATAAAATAAAAATTTATCGAAAATTTATGAAAAATGGGGGTTCCAAAATGTAATATCCCGGAAACGAGAAAACAAAACAGCCAAAAATTTTGGGAGTCAAGCTTTAAAAAAATGTAGTGAAATATTTATTTTTTTAAACAATTTTTTTTAAAATAAAATCAATGCTACATATTTAAAGTTACTTTGATAAACATCGATAAGAATGCTTTTTTGCGTTTTATTTAGGGGAATTAGTCCTTTTTCAGAAATCCAAGCACGTCCCATTTTTAAATCCGCTTTCTTTTTTTTAAAGAGACCAAAAATTTTTCCTGTTAAAAAAAAAACAAGACCCAGACGGTGATTTTTTAATGTTATACAAACCTTTAGAATTTAATTTTTTTTGAGTTCAGTTATTTCGTTTTTGTCAGCTTTATGAAAAACTGATTTTTCGGCACGTTGTCAATTAAAAAAATGTTGATACAAGTAATTTTTTTCACTTAATTGCATTTTTAGATAAACTGTTCTTA
>JAHBCN010026793.1:0-10428 GCA_019359885.1 Listronotus oregonensis | reverse complement strand
AGAATGAAATTTGGTAACGTAATGTCGAGGAGCATTACATTACAACGTTCGGTTACAAGTCGTCGGCCTTTGTATTTTCCCAAATTTGAATGAAATGTTAATCACTTTCTTTTAATAAAAAATTAAAAAGCAAAAGGTGCTAAATTACAGCACTCCTAGTCGGTGCTGATTTTTCTATGTCAGTTAGTATATTTTGAGCCCCTGATTAAATATTTTATAGTTTCTTAACAAAAAAGAACGCATTGGTTTATAATTTTAAAATTTGGGAATCGCTTCTCTGGAATCCTTTCACAAGATGCTGACCTTTTTTTTTAAGACGACATAAATCGGACATAAAATAAGAAAAAAGAGGTCGACGTCTCGGAAAGTATATTTGTCGTAAAAAAAGTATTTTATTGGTTTTTTTCGAACTAAAAACAAGCAGATATCCAAAAAATTGATTGCTGTCAGATGTAGCAAGTTATTTTATTTAATGGATTTTTTTTAGAAGAACGCCATAGACTTTGGTTTTACCATAAAGTAAGGACAAAAAAAAGTGGGGTTTTTTTAAAAAACTATTTAATTAAAATAAGCTTTATTCTTAAAAAGATTATTTAAAATATTTCTTTTAAAAATTACTTTTATTAGAATCCTGTAAACAACGACTAAATTTGCAATTAGGGTTAATTAAGGACAATTTTTTTAAATAATGTTAAAATCTTTAAAAAAAAACATGGTGTTGAGTTTTGGTTTGACATTTCCATAATAAATTTATTTTTGTTTAATTTTTAAAACCTGTCGACTGACCGTAAAATTTTTGGGAAAAAAAACGGTAAACCTGCACTTTTACTTTTCCAGTAACCTTTGAGCAAAAAAGTCGGGGGTTTTTTTCCAAATTTAATTTAAATGGGTCTGAGTTTTCTTTTTTTTATATTTTTCAAGTTGATGGGTTTTTTTTTTTATATCGACGGGTTTTAGAATTTTTTTTTAGATAAAAAAAGTTAAAATTTAATCTTTTTTGCGAGCTTTTTAGTGGGTTTCACTGGTTCAAAAAAAATTTTGGGAAAGCCAATAACCCAAGCATTTTGGTATTTGTTTTTTCCTGGTGTTTTTTTTTTTTTTTATTGGGTTTTTTTTATTTTGCCCTTGATGTCTTTAATTTAGTTTTTAACGGTTTTTTAGGGTGATTTTGGCCGTTAAACTGTAGTAGTCAAGGTCGCAAAAAAGCTGCCAAAAGTATAATTTTTTTTTGTTACTATGAACTTTAGTCAATTCAAAGTCGCATTGCCGCCTCAGCTCAGCAGGTTTAAATTGCATTTTTTTACCTTAAAAAATGGTAAAAATTTGTTTTTTTTAATTGACTCGAAAACTATTAATTTAAGAAAAAAAAGATATAATCAAAATTAAAGATCTTATAAAACAACGCATTTTTTTTTCAATGGATCTTGGTACTTTTTCAAAAGAATTTTAAGGCATTTAGGATATGTAATGGTTTTAGTTGTGAAAGGTCTCATAAATTCTTTGATTAAGTTTGTGTCAGGTCAAGATGACTTCAATATAAATTTTATCTTTTAACACTCCTTAAAAAAAATTAAAGGTGTTAGATCTGGAGATAGTGGTGCCACCTTATGGATCCATAGGTCTATAAAGTGAGTACCTAATTACTCTCTTATTCGAAAAACGTTATGGCTAGGGGCGCCATCTTGTTAACGTAATTGTTTTTATTAGTTTTATACACATCAATATTTTAAAACGATTTTTTTGTTTTTTAAGAGAACTAAATCTGTATTTAAGATATAAAAAGGCATATTTTGTTTTACAGAGATAAATTTTGTATGCAGCGTGGATTTTTAAACGTGTGAAATATTGAACAGAAAAGACCAAAGGAAATATTTTCTAAGCTGCCCTGAATATATTTGGCAACCAATTTTCCTTTTTATATTCTCAGCAGTTCATGCCGAAAATTTATAGGATCGGGAGAAGAATTGAACTGAAAAGGAAAAACGAGTCTTAAATTGAAAGTTTAAAAGCAATTTAAATATATAGGGGTTGGTCAGTCCCTTAATTTTTTCATATTTATATCTGCTAGTGCAATGTATTAAGGGATATTTTGATTGCAAAATAAGTTTAATAAAAGTTTTAAAGTTATGTTTATAAACCAAATATATGAGAATTTTAACTATTTCACCAAAAATAATAAATTATTAAACGCTGTAGTAATAAACAATAAAATAATACCTTTAGGAAATGTATAGGGATATATATTTAAAATAAACATGGCTTTATTTTTGAACTTCCCGTAGTTTTTAAGAAAAGAAAAATAACCATTTCGTGTATTTTTTCCGAAGAATTCAATAATCAAATCAGAAAGACATTAGAAACAAAAACAAAAGAGTTTCATCAATTTTAATGCTTGGTTTAAAATTAGATATATCATAAAATATCATTTTTGGCATACAATATAATTTAAAGCCGTTCTTCTGACGAAAACCTCATTATAAAACTACCCCAAAAAGTTATAAACGTATTTTTAAAATTCTTGACTTTGACAAATAAGCATCTGTGACCTGTGGCAGCCAGGTTTTTTAGGTGAAACTATCCTTATAGTGTCATGCAGTTTTTAGACAATTGCAGCAGAACCGCAGGAAATAAACCCAGCAACCACTATATCACCGAATTACTCATGAAAACATCTATCTATAGAAAAAATACGTCACTCGTGCTGTAACTCTTTTGTTTTTGTTTCAAATGTTTTTTTTTATTAGATTATTGAATTCTACAAAAAAAATACACGAAATGGCTTTATTTGTTTTTTAAAAAAGTACAGGGAAGTTCAAATAAAGCCCTGTTTACTTTAAAATTAATAACCCTGTACAAACAGGATGTTTATTTTTAACACTTTTATGGGGTAATTTTGGGTCAAATTTAAAATGGAAAAACATCAAAAAATATATTTTAACATACAAATGGTAGAAAAAAGATTTGGGACAGGAAAGTATATTATAAAACTATAAAGATTTGAAAATAAGATAAAAGATTTACAATAAGGGAAAAAATAATGGGAAATATAGCAAATGTTTAAAGGACCCTCCATACTTAATAATATACTCTTGACCTTATTTTCAAACGGATTTTGAGACAATTATGATGTGTAGTGGTTTTATTTCCAGCAAAGACCTCATGAATTCTTTGATTAAGTTGTTGTCATATTAAGATAACTTCTTTATTAATTTTATTTTCCAACACTTCCCAAAGAAAAGAATCTGGAGCTGTTAGATCCGGAGATCGTGGTGGCCACTTTATAAGTCCTTATGTTTATATCCAACGGTCTCGAAAGTAAGTATTTAAATACGATAAATAAATTGAAGAACCGTATGGGTAGAGGTGCCATCTTGTTAAAAGGAAATTTCTATTACTTCACTTAGAGAAATATCATTAAGGATATCGAAAAGGTTTGATTGGAGTTTGTTTAAATATCTATCTAAAGTAAATTTTCTTTAAAACAGCCATATACACGTTTATTTTAAAATAAAAAAGAACTTAGATTAGATAAGAATAGATTATTTGAGCGAAGATGGCAAAAAGGACCTCCACCACTACAACTTTACCAGATTTATTGTGGTTTTTCCTATCATCCTTTAGAGTATCTTGTCCAGGCCTGTCTTCTTAACTAGACTCCAGAGTCTTGACACTGGCCACTCCATATATCTTGACGGTTTTGGCTTTTCCTCACCAAGCCTAATACCTACGCCTACATAGTGCTTCGCAGTGGCACCACATGTACGGCTGTTTCTTCGCCTCCTGGAAAACCTACACAGGCTATCCTCCACCAGGCCTATTCTTTTCAGGTGTTGTTGAGTTTGCAATGTCCTGTTAGTTGACCTACCGTTATCCCTTACGACCTTACGACTGTGGCTCAGTAGGTCCGAGGTAAACTTGGCGAGCAGGTCTTAATAAACTGCTTTGCCTGTCGTTGTACTTGGTGTTTGTACCCACCAGCTTTGAAACTCCTGTCTACCCAGCTTTTAATAGATGTTTAAAGAGGCCTGCCGAGATTCCACAGAATGGCCTAAGGGCCTCATTTCCATGGCTGATCCTCTTTTGGCTAGGTCGTCGGTCTCTTCGTTACTTGGTGGCCCTCGTAGCCTGGTATCCAGGCTACCGTAAGTTTGTTTGCCAAGCCGACTTTTTCCAGGGCCTGTATACAGTCCCCCACTAGTTTGGAATTAACTTCTGGAGAACCGATGGCCTTCATGGCCGCTTGGAGGTGTGAGTAAATAACGATTTGTTTTCCTTTATTCCCTTTTTCTTTAATTAGCACGGCACAATTCATTATTGCTGCCATTTCCGCTTGGAAAATCGTGGCGTGCTGACCAAAACTTAAGGTTATCTTTTCTCTAGGCTTGTCTCCATAGATGCCAGCTCCTACTCCTTTGTTGGTCTTGGAGCCATCTGTATACCAGAAATGATCGTCCTGCCTATCTGGTATGACAATCCAAAAGTGTCTGTTGAAGATGAAACGAGGGGTTGACCTGTCCGAGGGCTTCTCAAACAATGAGCTGACCTCTTGGTCCTCCTCTATTTCCCATCTTAAGGTCCTTTGATGTCCTATAATTGGACTTTGACTTCGTTTGAATCTATAGAGTACCGCCTTTACTTCTCCCTGTATGTAAATGTGGAGTGGCGGCAGGTTAAGCAGCACTTCCAGGGCTGCGGTTGGAGTTGTTCTCATAGCTCCCGTGATGCATACGCATGCTAGCCTTTGCACACATTGAAGTTCTGTGGTTGCTACGGTCTGCGTGACCCTTGCCCCCCAGGCAACTGAGCCGTAGGTTATCATGGGTCTTATTACCATTTTATACCATCACAGGTTCATCTTTGGGTTAAGTCCCCAGCTTTTTCCACAAAGCCTGCAACATCTCCAGAGGGCGATTTTTGCCTTCTGAACAACTTTGTTGAGGTGTGGTCCCCAGGTCATCTTTTGGTCAAAAATGACTCCTAGATAGACCTTTTTTGAGAACAGGATTTCTGAGTGCTCTTAGTGCTCTTTTCTTTGTGAAGGGAACGATAACAGACTTTTGTGGATTAACCGACAGGCCTTCTTTCCTGCACCATTCGTCTACGATGTTCAGTGCATTTTGCATTGATCATCGTAGACAACTTACTTTTACACCAAATTGAACTTGTTGCGGAACAGGTTGTACCATGTGGGGATTTGTGGAGTTAGAATGTCTTTCATTATGTGGGTTAACACTACCCAAACTTGTTACCAAATATTTTACTGTAAAAAGAAGGATTCTCGTTAGATTTATTTAAAAACCAGTACAAAAATTTTAATCTTTTTACCTCAATACAAGAGTGTAAATATTTTTTCATATTACTAACATAGGAAAAATATTTATTGGACGTCAAATTTTTTTGTTGTAGATTTAGAAATTTTAGTTTTAGTTTTTTTTAAGGGAGGTAAATTTTTGTTCCTAAAATTTTAAAGTGATTTTTAAGAATAAAATTATGGTGTGTGTGTGTGCTTAAGACGACAAGACAGAAGTGATACAGAACTTCACCAAAACGAGATTCCCTATTAACCTTTTACAATCTTATATCGGGAAATCTTAAATTCAATACAATAAAAGAATCGATCCATAAAAAGCAAATACACTATGCCGACAAAAAGTGCTAAACGCGCCTAAAGGAGTTTTCACTTAAATAAAAGCTGAGCAACCACTATTCGAAGCTATCACAGGATACACCATTCTTACCTAGTTATGTGCGTCGACAAATCCTAACACGCTTATTTCATTATTTTCTTAGTTTTCTTTATTATACGTTTTTGATCTCGGCTTCCTTATAAAGAGCAGTATTTTTTAAATTTTGCTCCAGTCGTCGGAGTATGTCCTTAAATAATTTGTCTTTCCCGATGGAAAACAAAACATAAATTTTTTATGTCTTCGTTTTTTCACATTTAATATAAACTAGTATCATGTAAGGGTGGCGCCTTTTCGTTGACCTTACAGGGTACAGCGAAAACTAAAAGAGATAGAACAAATCTGATTGTGCAATCTCGATTTCGATTTTTGAAACAAATTCAATGGTGAAACTAAATCATGGATAACTTGATTCCTTTTGGAGATACAGAGTGTTTTTCAAATTTTGTCAATTTGGCCAGGCAATTGTAACTCGCTTGGTATTAGAGATAGAAAAAAAATAAATAGAAAGTTTTTAGGGATTTTGCGTAGAATTCAGTAGCGTACCTATATTTTTTTAATTGACTTTTATTTTAGTTATAACACATAGTTGGGCTTTTTAAATGAACACCCTGTATATTTTTTAAAAAAGGGATAGAGCTTACAAAGACCAAATTAATGATATATAGTTTAATGGGTCTGTCTGTAATAGATCTTGCGTAAATTGGCAAAACCTATAAAATTAAAAGATGTAACACAAAGTTGTTTTTTTTTAATGGACACCCTGTGTATTTCTTTAATAACTAATAAAACAGACAAAGATCGATTAAATAATATATGGTTTAATGGGTCTGGTGTAATAGATCTGGCCAAACTGACAAAAAAACCCTAAAAATTAAATAAAACCAAAAATGAAAACTATGTAATTTTAATATCTCAAAATCATAATAAAAAACATAATATTAATAATATTAAGATACGAACAATATAATTTTAATTTATACTTAAAAGGAGAACTATTTAATTATCTTAAAAAATACATTTTTAGATAAACTAAAATTTAACATAATTACCATAATAGTAATATTATAAGTTGAATAATTTAACAAACAAAAAGAATTAATTATTTTATAAATTTTAATTACGAAATATTTAAGTCCTTTACAGCAAATGTTCAAATTGCAACAACCATTATTTTCTCTACATTTTTCGCAACGTTTAGCGACACTTCTTAAAGCATTATATATATGCAAGTTGACACCTTTTTGTAAACTGTTCTAAAATGCATGTAATTCATTTAAATTGTTGCTCTTAGTTTTAAGGTTTCGTTTTTAAAAACCCCAGAGGAAAAAGTCCATAGGGGTAAGGTCAGGTGACCTGCCGGCCACCTAACTGGACCATTGGTACCTATCCACTTATTGGGAAAATGTTCATCAAGAAATAACTCGCGGCACGGGCATTGTGGCAAGAATTACCGTCTTGTTGAAAGATGACATTATTCATTTCCAGAAGATATCTATCTCATTTAATAAATTTTCTTCCAAAATATTTAAATAAGGTCTGTTGTGAAATTGTCATCAAATTACAATGGCACAAAATTCTGTTCTTATAAAGTGCACACCACACATTAAAACCGAATTTCCCTTGTTCGACTTCTGTTTACTGTCAAACGAGGGATTTCCGTTTGACCAATAAAGATTATTGTGGCTATTAAACAGTCCATCACTAGTTACTCGAACTTCATCTGTCCATATTATCTTTCTGGAAAACTCTGATCTTGTTCACATTGCCGGAGATACCACAAACAAAATGTGATACGGCGTTCTGCGTCACCCGGATGTAAATTATGGATTTTTCTATAAACATATTGATGGTAATTGTGGCGTTTTAAAATTTGTTACTTTTTTTCTATTAACACCAATAGAATCCCAAATTTGTCTGAATGATGCAGTAGATTTTGCGACAACATACCCTTTTATTCATTTCTTCCAGCTCTCTGTTTTCATTATAGGTCTTTGAACGTGGTTTTTTAAAAGATCCAAAGGAAATTAAATTACTTACTAATCTGGCAAACATTTTCTGTCCTAGTTGCCTTCGTTCTGGATATCTATTAAAATACAGATTTAATGCATTTATACTATTTTTCCCACTTTCAATGTAACATTCCAACATATTAAATTTTTTCGTAATTTTGAAACTCCATTTTATAAAATAATATCACTGCTTCCAAATAAGTCATACTAGTACGTCAGTTTCATTTGTTCATACGGGTTTATACTCAAAGCCTACTTTAGAAAATGTTTCCTTTTCAATCATGATAAACACAGCAATATCAAAACTTTTTTATATAAAGTTTAGGCATAGGTTTAATAGTATGAATTATTAAATATATATTTTAGTCTTGGATTTTTTATTCGTAATTTAAATTTTAGTTACATAGAAGTTAGAAAATTGGTTAAATAATAAAATAAGTGTTAGCAAGGATCGATATATGATTTTTTTACGTTTTTGGCAGTTTGCCCAAGATCATTGAACACAGACCCATTAAACCATATATCATTTGGTTGATATTTGTCAGTTGCATTACTTATTAAAGAAATACACAGGGTGTTCCATTTGAAAAAACCCAACTTTGTGTTATAACTTAAAAATAAAAGTCAATAAAAAATTTGTAGGTACGCCACTGAGTTCTACGCAAAAATCCCTAAAACTTTTCTATTTATACTTTTTTCTATCTCTAATACCAAGCGAGTTACAAGTGCCTGGCCAAATTGCCAAATTTGAAAAACACTCTGTATCTCCAAAACGAATCAAGTTATCCATGATTTAGTTTCACCATTGAATTTGTTTCAAAAATCGAAATCGAGATTGCGCAATCAGATTTGTCCTATCTCTTTCAGTTTTCGCTATACCCTGTAAGGTCAACGAAAAGGCGCCACCCTGTACAATTTTTCAAAATGTTGATCGATCGGAGTATGTCCTTAAATGATTCGTCTTTCTCGATGGAGAACAAAATATAAATTTTTCATGTCTTCGTTCTTTTCACATTTAATATAAACTAGTATCATGTACAATTTTTCAAAATGTTGATCGATCGGAGTATGTCCTTAAATGATTCGTCTTTCTCGATGGAGAACAAAATATAAATTTTTCATGTCTTCGTTTTTTGACATTTAATATAAACTAGCATCATGTACAATTTTTCAAAATGTTGATCGATCGGAGTATGTCCTTAAATGATTCGTCTTTCTCGATGGAGAACAAAATATACATTTTTCATGTCTTCGTTTTTTCTACATTTAATGTATACTAATATCATAAACATTTTTTTTTAAATGTTAATAAGTCGTTTTTATAAATTAATATGTAAAAATAAAATTGACATTAAATATTAATAACAACTAGAATGTCAACATAGTTTTGTTGCTAGGATATTAGTTTTTGGTTTATGATCTACTGTGGTTTAAAGTAATAATGTTTAAAGAAATCACATAGAAAACCAGTATCATCCCTGGTGTGTTATATTTTTAAAAATAAAATTTACTATGCTTTCTTTTTAGATAAGGTAATCTAAATTTAAAAAAATGAGCTTAGGGCCGATAACTTTTCAACCTGATCCCGTATACTTATTCTAAAACGGCAGATTGTTCAACAGTCCTTATAAAGAAACTTTTAATAACATTTTTTTAAAATCTCTTTTAACTAAGAAAATATAGAGTCATTCTTAATTTAATATCTTTTTTAATTTCTCTCCTACGGTAAACTGTTACATTAGGAAAATATTCAAAAGTATTATCAATGAAAATAAGCAGTGGCTAAGTAACCAAATCTTCACCTAGTTCGAAAGATCTGATCACCCTTTGTAAAAGATTTAACAACTAAGGAATTTTTAAATGAAATCACACTATTTAGCAGATTCTTTTGGTTGGTTTCCAGAGTTTAATAAACTAAAAATTATACCTAAGAATAACTGGGATCCTCTTAAGGCGATTGTTGTTAGTGACTATTAAAGGATGTTACTTTCAAGACGTTACTAGTTTCGGCTAAAAGACGCGTTTATTAAACATTCTATGAAGCTTTTGTTGCACTTTACAATGGGTTACAAAAAGTATTTTAAGGTATTCAAATTCCGATGTTTCATTTTGCAAATCCAGTAAAATAAATGGGAAAATCATCGTTTAAACTTTAACAGGCTGTATAATTAAAAACAACAATTCTCGTAGAGTGCTTTTAAAATAATAGAGGTACATGGATTAAGTCAAATGGATTTTCCCATTTTCACATTTGGTTTGGCCCTATTTTTTAACGGTATTTTGCAGTAAATTTTAAATTTTTTTAGTAATCTTTTTTATTCTAGCTGCACATATTGTTTCTATTACATTTGTTAGGACAAGAATATTATTTTAAAAATTAATATTTTATTTGCTTTTTCTCGCTTAGTTACGAGCCGCCCCTGACGGCATAAAAATACTCCCGTTTCCTAGCGATGTAAAAAAATCGTTTTGTTAAAAATTAATTGAGTTGTCAGTAATTGTCAAATTTAAAAGATACGTCGTCTTGCATTTTTTATATTATTTTAAGTTTCAGGCGACGCGACGTTCGACGATTTTTAACAATTTTATTTTCTTTAAGTCTGTTATTTATATTTTGATGTATTGTTTATAGTTAGTGACCGCCGAATATAGTGTTTTGCTTCTGTCGGCTCATATTTTGTGATAATTCCAACGTTTATCCAATCACTTTTTGGAATAAATACCGTTTTTAA
>JAHBCN010026792.1:0-10457 GCA_019359885.1 Listronotus oregonensis | reverse complement strand
AGTGATGTTTTTGAAAAAAAATTTTAAAAAAAAGTTGATTTATGAAAAGTCTTTTTTTAACCTTTTTTTTTAATATTTATATCCTACCCCAAAAAAAATTATTTAGCCCCAAAAGTTAAAACCATAAACAATGAAACGGCAAAAGGGGTCACCAGTGGCACTGATAGACAACTCAACTTTGGTTCGTGGTCCGTCAACAACTTCGCACCACTGGAACGGCGGAAGAGAACCTGCCCATTCGTCCCTAGTTCAATACCACCTTAAAAAAGGGGAAAAATTTTTAACAAATCTAATTTTAAAATATTTTCACTGGTTATATAAATATCAACAAAAAAAAAAATTTGAAAAAAACTGGTAAATAATTTTTTCTTAAAAAAAACCAAAAATTTTATATCTTTTTAACCATAAGGTTTTTTTTAAAAAAAATATAATGACTTGTTTTCTAAACGAAATCTTATTTGATTCCTTTTTTTAAAAATTAATTTAAAAAAATAACTTACAAACCATTAGCATCCACTGTGTGATCAGTACCATCAACTTTTAACAACAAGACCTTTGGGTGTTGGTTCTTAACTTTCACCAATTTTCCCAGGGGAAACTGCGCCAACACAGACAAAATAAGGAAAACTTTTGAAGTAAACATTTTTAGATTTCGATAGAAAAATTGATTTTATTTCAAAAAAGGTTGTTTCGTTCGTTCGTTATTCGAATGTTACTTGAGTTACTTTCGAAATGTTGGATAAATTTACCTGCTTTCTGTATTTATAGTAATTTAGGACCTCTTATGATGATACAAATATTTAAAAAGAGATTAAATCAGTATTAAAATGTTATTATTTTAAACCATGTGGGGTCTTTATTTTTTCTAAGATTTCTTTGTTTTGGAAAGATTATTATATTGACTGACTGACGTTAAAGATTTGGGCAAATAATGCACTTCGTGGAAAAAACCTATTTTTAATTTTTGTTGTTGAGGGAATAAAAAATAAATGACTCAGGAATAAGACAAGTTTTAAATCTTTAATGAAAGAGTTTAAGATTTAAAGATATAGGTTCATAGTATAAATATTTATGACAACTGTCAATTTTGACAGGTGTTATATAATTTGTATGCATTAATTTTAGGCAAATGTTGCTTTAGTCCAGTAACTGAAGACCTGAAAGTACCCAAAGCTGTAAATAAATCTGTACAGAAGTGAGTGCAGATTTATTACCAGTGAAATCCAGGTTGAGATATGAACATGAATATCACATTTTACCGAATGGCGGACTCAAAAAAAATAAAAAATTTTGGATGACGATATTCTCTTAGTTTATTTTTTTAAAAAAACCAAATCTATGAAGTCATCCATCTTAGGAGTCGATTTTCCATGTTAAAAGTTGTTTGGCAAAAAAAAAAAACTCACAACCAATATCCAAAAACTATCGTTTTTTTTAAACGACAAGCTGTGGGGTATGTACCAAAAAATCCAAGGTTCTTACATCAAACAAGTAACCAAATTTTTATGTGAAGTTCAGATGGACAATATCTATAGCAAAAGTAATTTTTTGTTTGGCATCTTCTGGGCGTTTCCTTGTCGTTTCTTACGAGATGGAAAAATAAGGTCAAAAAGTTTTACCATTCCAATGAAAATACAAAAAAAATTTAAGTATCCCCAAAAATTGTTTAGGCCTTGTAACTTGGAAACTACAAAATCTTAACAGTCAATCAAAGAACCAAAACATACACGAAAACTCCGCTTCAACATCTTTAGTTCAACAAAAAAAAATAAAAAAGGGATTGAGCTTCAACAATAATACAATTGTACAAAAAATAAAACCATTAATCATAACGGTTTCCCTCCAAAAATTTAAATTTTTTTAGATTTAATTAGCTTGTATTTTTTTTTTTTAATTTGTTTTTTCTGTTTTTTGGAAAAAAAAAATAATCGCAATTTTCTTAAATCATTTTTTTTCGATTTTTTTTATTTATGTTGTTTTCGGTACCTAAGTATAATAAAAAATATCGTTTAAAAAATTTTTGTTTTATATTTCCGTTCTTGGTAAAGATTTCCCGCGCACTGGAAAAATCGTCATTTCCGTACTGGTAATGAAACATACTATTTCCGGACTAAAACCAAGTAACTAAAAGTCCGTTTTACAGAACAATATGAAATAAAGGTATTTTATTTTTACCAAAATGCCCATACTTTTGATATATCAAAAATATTTTGTATAAAGTGTCACAAGTTTAATTTTTTTTGCTACCTGGCTTTTTTTGAAATAAGAGCCTTTATATAATCCATAAAAAAAGCAATGTTAAATATATTTTTAGCGACATAATTGGGTCCCTTTAAGAAAAAACTACGTATTAAAAAAAGTATAGTCTGTCTCAAAGTATACCGTGTTAGCTCTTCCCTTCATTTATGGATTATACCTACCGACAGCAATAAAACTGCGGATCGGTAGGTATTAAAGGACAGAACATTAGGAGGACTTTAATAATATAAAGATTTATAATTTATTGTTTATTTAGGTAAGTATAATCTTAAAATTATATTAAGAAATTAAATTATGCAAGTTTTAATAAATTTATAACTGCATTATCTATACATAATTACATTTTAATCTAAATATCTAAATCTAATTCTGTTTCACTATCAGAGTCATCAATGAGATTAATTACAATAGGATTTATGTTGTTTTGGATAGAAATGTAAGAGTCCTCAATTTTTATAATGTGTTGTAGTGAATTTTTCCAGCTCTCAATTGGTATGTTAGTAATTACATTTTTTATCACATTTATAACACTGGGACTTAAAGTAGGTGTAACATTTTCTGCTCTGATCTTTGATTTTACTTGGTTCCACAAATGCTCTATGGGGTAAAACATACAGTGATACGGAGGAAGCCGTAAGTCAGTATGCCCTGCCTGTTCAGCCAAATTATCACATACATATTGTTTTTTAATTGAATATGAATTTAGGACTTCCAAAAGATGCGTTTTTTTGTAACTGAATTCAAAATAAATATTACTTTCTAACAAATATTCCTGGATTTCAGTTTTTGAACTTGATGAAGCTGGTGCTTTGTGTAGCAGACGGCTGTGGTAGCTTGCGTTATCCATGACAATAACACTGTTGTTTGGAATATTTTTAAAAGATAATTTTAAAACCAGTTTTCATAAAGTTCTGCACTTGAATCCTCATGATAATCCAAGCTAGAATCCTTAATATTCTTTGCAGACAACAGCAAGCAGTTTGGGACAAATCCGTCTTCTGAACCAGCCTGTATTATGGTAATGCGTTTTCCTTTATTTAAAGGAGCTTTCATCTGACAGTTTTGACTGGAATCAACCCATCCTTTGGATAATGTGTCGTGTGTATCGACCCATGTTTCATTAAGGTAAATTATGGATCTGTTTTCTAACCTATATCTTTTAATTTCTTGAAGGTAATTAAATCTCCAAGTGCGTAATCTGTGCGATTCCATTAGTATTTGTCTTTTGTCTATTTTGCGGTATTTAAATCCTATTTTACAAACAACTCTATGGAGAGTGGCACGGCTAATATTTATATTGGTTTCGTCTTCGTCTATCTTTTTTTCAGTTTATCCAAGGTAGGAATAACTCCGCTTTCATAAAGACAATATATTTTCCTTTTTATTAGGTCCTGATCACTATTGTCTCTACGGTGAGATTGAAAATCACTACTTTTTTTCTTTTGTCAATTCTTCACTAGTAATAATATGCCTTATTGATGATATTGGAGTTTTTGTAAGTGGACAGGTTTCTTTTAAAGCTTCTTGTTTAATTAGTCCTCTACTGATTAAAGTTTCATACACATTTTTCACAACCTGTTTTGCATCTAATGACAAATGATTTCGACGCGACATAGTAGTTATATTCTCGTAAAACAACTTTTTTGAAACGCACAGTAAAAACGGTTATTCAACACTGCCACTAAAATATAAGCCAAAATATTTATATGCCTAATGGTTAATACTCATGAAATACCTGGCCCACCCCTGCCTTTATAAACAAATGGGTTTACCCAATAACAATAGGTAATAAAATCATTAAAGGTTTGTTGGGGTATGGTCCGTCAAAAGCCATAACGATATACTTTGAGACAGACTATAACTTAAATTTTGTATTATACTAAAAAAATTTTTTCATTTATTTATTCTGTTTTTTAATTGAACTTTTTTGAAAAATGCCCAAAATTAAAAAAAAAATGCACTCTGCATATTTATGCATTTTTAGGCATTTTCCCCACCTTTTCGAATGTCCGGGTTATGATTTTTCGATTTTTTATACCTCAAATATATATTCTAAGCAATAAACTCTAATGGAGATAAAATTTCTTGAAAACGACCTATTTTTTTGTTATTTCTGACGGCCTGATAACAATGCATTTTCGATCAAAAATGTACCAAAAAATATCTGTAAGTTACTTGCTTTTTTAAAATTTTAATGCCTCTAATAATTTTAAAAACACCTCGATAAAGGATTTTTTTGATAAGGAGCTAAAAATAAGTAGTTAGGCTTATTTTAATAGGTTAAATCGAAGAAACCGCAAAAAAATATTAAATTATGCATCATTTTTTTTATAAAAAACTTTTATAATTGAAACTTAAAATAAAATAAATAAAAGCAGATATTTAAAATAAAATAGATTTATTCAAAATATTGGTTTAAATTTAACAATCCTACAATTTATAAAACACTAAAAATTCGAGAGATTTAACTGAATTGGAATAGACTAATTTTGATAGTCTAATTGGATTAAGACTTAATTATGTACTAGCTGTATCTTAATAAAATTTAATACTGTAAAGATGACTAACTAGTTCATGTCTAAATCCCAATCACAATTTTTGTAATTTTTTTCTTAAATAAAGAACACCATGTAGGATGTGGCGGTGGTACATGTTTGTACGTTAGTGACAGCTGTCAAGTCATCGGTTACGGCTTGCGGACAAACGGCGGACATAACTGGTGAATGGGTACAAGCAACCACAGATAGTGCGCTGTTGGTCACTTGGTTGGGTGCTGGGCATAGTCTAAGGAGGTTGGCGGCACAGGTCGATGATGCACAGGTGGTTGTAGAACCATTTGGAACAACCTGAATAAAAGTTAAAATAAACATTTACAATAACAAAATGTCTTTTAAAAATATTAACTGAGAAAAATAAACGTCTCAATTTTTTTCTGTAATAAGGGTATCTTTTTTTATTAATATTGTATCTCGAGTATTATTGGTGGGAAAGAAAAATTGTTGATTGCACCTGTGCAGTGATCATTTTTGCAAGAAATAATTTAAAAAAAGTTGATTTATCAGTTAAAAGATACTTTTTTTTAACCTTCTCTTTTTTTAATATTTATATTCTATGCCATGAAAAACTTACTTTAGCTCCTAAGTTAAAACCATCAACCAATGAAACGGCATAATGATCACCAGTGGCACTGATAGACAACTCAACTTTGGTTCGTGGTCCGTCGACAACTTCTGCACCCACTGGAACGGCGGAAAGAGAACCTGACCATTCGTCTCCTAGTTCTAATACCACCTTAAAAAAAGGGAAATTTATTAACAAATCATAATTTTAAAGAATATTTTCACTGGTTATATAAATATCAACAACGAAAAAAATTTGTAGAAACTGGTAAATAATTATTTTCTTAAGAAAAACCAAAAGTTTATATCTTTTTAACCATAAGGTTATTCTTAAAAAATATAATGACTTGTTTTCTAAACGAAATCTTACTTGATTCCTGTGTTCTTTAAAAATTAATTTCAAAAAAATAACTTACTAAACCATTAGCATCCACTGTGTGATCAGTACCATCAACTGTAACAACAAGACCTGTTGGGTGTTGGTTCTTAACTTTCACCAACTTTCCATGGGAAACTGCAGCCAACACAGACAAAATAAGGAAAACTTTTGAAGTAAACATTTTTAGATTTCGATAGAAAAATTGATTTTATTTCGAAAAGGTTTGTTTCGTTCGTTCGTTATTCGAATGTTACTTGAGTTACTTTCGAAATGTTATGGATAAACTTGGTTACCTGACTTTCTGTATTTATAGTAATTTAGGACCTCTTATGATGATACAAATATTTGAGAAGAGATTATATCAGTTTAATGTTATTGTGTTAAACCATGTGGGGGTCTTTGTTTTTTCTGAGATTTCTTGTTTTGAAAAGATTATTATATTGACAGACTGACGTTAAAGATTTAGGTTCTTAGAATGGAAAAATATGTTTTTTCGGCAAATTTTCTGTTGTTGAATGGAAATTTGATGTTTTGGTATCTAACCTTGATGTAGCGATGTAATCAAAATATTTAATGACTAATAAATAAGACGAAGTGTACTAAAAATTACTGCAAATTTTTTTTATTTATTTTGAAAAACAAAAGTTATTAAAAAAGATTATAAATAAAAATTTTGAAATGCAGTATTTTGTCGGGGTTTGTTTACAATTTTATTTTTAACCCTTAATTTCTGAAGGAAAAACTCAAAGGTTTTATTGTACGAAATCCTACATATCTTGTAGATTCAATTAGGTGCATGTAATACATAACATAAATAAGCTTTGAAACTCGCTGGTGGTTTTATATTATATATATATATATATATATATATATATATATATATATATATATATATATATATATATATATATATATATATATATATATATATATATATATATATATATATATATATATTTTGGATCTGTAATAAAAGTATAAATTTTTAAACAATTTTGAAAACAAAAAAACGAGTAATTCTTAAGTAAAAAAAACACATAAAAACTAATCATTTTATGAAAAATAAAACTTGATTTGAAAAACAACGTTTAATAACTTGTTTAGGGGGTTCTCTGGTTTGACGGTCTGATTTTAATGCATTTTTGGGATTTTTTTGTGAGGACCAATAAAGAGACAGAACTTTGAATGTTTTATCATATATTTATAAGTGATTTTAGAGTATACATATAAATTTTTAGCTAAAATTATTCATTAGAACCACACCTGCTCGAAAAAATGTACCCTAACTACCCCAACTAATATGAAAAGACAATTTTGACAATTAAATTCTTGACAGATTTTAAAACAAAAAATTTTGAATTTCATGTATTTTTTATCACCTTTTTGTTAAAAAAATAGAAATATTTTAAATATTTGTTTTTTTTTAATTCATGGGTTGATAAGGAGCTGCTACCCTTTAGCCTGACCTCGAATTTTTGCGTTACGGGTCCTTTAAAAACAATTACACAATTTTTTATTGTGCCTCAAGAACCTATCCAAAATTGTTCACCAGCCCCCCTACTTATTGTAATAATCCTCGATTTTTTTTTAATTTTAAGGAGTTTTGCTCCAGAATACAATTTCCTATATTGCTGTTTATTTTAGGAACAAAGATAGCTGGAGAAAGTTATCCTTATCTATTAATTTAAAGAATTTATTTAAATATTGCTTACATTTGGTTACTATGAAGCTCACAGTTATTTCCAAGGTAAAACCCGTGAAAATAAAGGATTAAAATTTATTTAGTTTATTCAAATTTTTTTTTTATTTTTTTTGTAAATATTTACTACAATTTAAGATGAGGTATTTTCGTACCATACGACTTTGAGTCATGTACGTTTTTTAATTATACCTTAGGTTCAAAAATTTTCAGCGTTTTGGCTTGAATTTTTTTTCGTCCTACGGGGAATTTCCCCCAAAATTTTCACAAAAGGGGTAGGGAATCCCCCAAGGATTTAATTCTATATCATCCCGGGGGGGTTTTTTAACCTGGGGTGATTGCCACCCCTTTTTTGGGGTGTAAGTTTTTTTAAAAACTTTGTAACTACAGAAATCGAAGAAAAGAAATTCTAAGTAAAAGATGTTTTATACGTTTTTTTCGTAAAACTAATATGTTTCGAGTTAAGGTAATTTTAAAAAATCGACGTTTTAATGGGTTTTTCTCGAATAACTTAAAAAATATGCATTTTACCAAAAAAAAAAAACCTAGAGAGCAAAATTGTAGCTTATAAAGAAAAAAAAAAAAAATTTTTCTCCACAACCAGTTCGGACCAAACCACGGCTTGTTAATGGTTAGCTTTTGTTCGTCAAATGCTAAATTTGAGAGATTCAAAGTCAAACAGCGAGAAAACTTTTCATTTTTCGAGGAAACCTTATAAAGTCTTTTTTAAAATATATAATTAGACCTTTACTTAAAAAAAAGTTTCTAGCATGAAAATTGAGCGAGTTATGATAAAAATAAGGTCGGTCCCTGCTTTTTTTTACAAAAAAATCAGTGAAAACAACCCCGTAATTACCCTCCTAATTAATATTGATCTTTTCCCTTCTTCGATTCTCTTTATATATGTATTATCAATACATCCTAAACGTTTGACCAATTTAAAATGCTTGATTTTAGAAAATTTGAAGCTTAGAGTAAAAAAGTTTTTTTGAATTTCGAAAAAAAAAATCTTTTCTTCAAAAAAAACTCAAAAAAAAACGGGAAAATACAAAAAAAAAGCTAGTTTTCCGAATTTTGGGTTTTGATTCAAAATTTTCCTTTGCATAGATTTTCTGTAAAGGGTGATCATTTAAATGGGAAAAGGGATACTATAAGATATTGGTCGTAAAAGATTTGAAAAAAGAAATCTAAAAAAATCGCCAAGAAAAAATTGGGGGGAAAAAATTTTGCAAACTTTGGGGTTTTCAAAAACATTTAAAAGAAAAATGGGATTTTTATAAAAATTTTTTCTAATGAAAGTATATTGATTATATTATTTTTATATTTACTGACCTTTTTACTTTTTTTTCCCAAAACGTTTTGTTCTATCTATTTAAAGGGTGGGGGGGGCCCCAAATTTTTTTTAAAAAAACCAGGGGGTTTTCCCGTTTCTTTTTTTTTTACCGATTTTAGCAAACCTTTGGGGCATATGAAAAACATAATTTAAAACCAAAAGCTTTTTTTGGGTTTTTAATTTTTACTTTTTTCGTCGCCGCCCGGGGGGCAAAAGAAATGGTAGTAAAATTTTTTGTTTTTTTTTTAAAAAACAAAAATAATGGTATTTTTTATTTTTTTTTTATTTTAAAAAAAGGAAAATTTTTTCCCCAATTTAAATGAAAAAAAATTTTTTTTCCTTTTTTAAAAAAAAAATTATTTTGACCAAAAAAAAAATTTTTTACATTTAAAAAAACACGCCACTGTTTTTTTTTAAAAAAAAATCAAAATTTTTTAAACCCTTATTAGTTGCCAAAAATTTCTTTTTTTTTTGATAAAACCCCGGTTTTAAAATTAAAAAAAAAATAAGTTTACATACTGTTTACAATGATAAAAATTTAAAAAAGGAACAGTATGTAAACCTATTTTATTTTTTTTTAACCCCAAAAAAAAATTTTTTAACGAAAAGTCCCGGGGGTTTTTTTTTTAACTAAAAGCGATTACAAAACTGATTTTTTTTTTTATAAAAAAACAGTGGCGTGCCCCTTTTTTTTTAAGTAATAAAATTTTTTTTTGGGGAATATCAACGGGGTTAAAAAAAAATAATAATTTTTTTTGTAAATTATAAAAATTTATCCTCTTTTTAAAAAATATAAAAATTAATAACCATTACATTTTTTTTTTTTAAAAAAACTCAAAAATTTTACCATTTTAGTTAACGCTACTGCGGCAACACAAAACTCAAAAAATTCAAACCAAAATAAGATTTTGTAGTACAAAATTTTCTCTTCGACCCAATTTGCTAAAAATCGGGCCGGGGGAAATCTTGGGTTTAAAAAAAAAAATTTAACTTCCCCACCGCTTTTTTTTGATAGAGGAACAAAACGTTTTAGACTTAAAAAGGTCGTAAATTAAAATTATAAACGATATACTTTCATTGAAAAAAAAAAAATCCCATTTTTTTACTTGGTGTTGGTTGTAACGCCCCCTGCGGACGTTTGACAAATCGTTTTTCAGCAATTTCCCTTGGCGACTTTTATTTGATTTTTTTTTTAAATCTATACGACCAATATCTTGAGATATGGCCGCTCGCCCCCTTTAAATGACACCCCGTCAATAAATATTTGGCGAGATATGGCCTTTAAAGCCTCTATTTACGAGCGAGCACCAACTTATTCGAGCCCTTTAAACTTACTTCATTTCAAAACTAAGGGATTTAAAGGGATTTAATAAACATATCCTCCCAGCTCTTAAAAAACCCTACAAAACAATTTTTGTTAAACTTTTCTATCATTAAAAATGAAGGGGCTATGTTTAAAAAAACCAATCAATTTTTTTTTTCGAAAAATTCGAATAGCTACAAAAAATAGCTGTAAATAATTTTTTAAATTTATTTTTTTTTTTTAATCTTTTTAAAATTAGTTAATAGAAGGTTGAATTTTTTAGGGTTGAAAATTTTCAAAATAAAAATTGGGAATTTTTTAGGGAAAACATTTTTAATTAAATTTCAAGGATTTTTTTTTTAAAT
>JAHBCN010026791.1:0-10414 GCA_019359885.1 Listronotus oregonensis | reverse complement strand
TAGCATTAAACATTTATTAATTTAATCTTAAATTTATTTTTGGTAACACATATATGTTATATAAAGCATTTTTTATTATTGTTTCTGTGTACTGTGACAGTAAATTAAAAAATGGCCTTTTTTCTAAAAATATCTTTTTCTGTGTTAGATTTTTTTAAAGTATTGTTCATTTTTTTAATTTTTTCGTATACACAACATCTATCTTATAATTAAAACAAACGAAACTTATTCTGTTTCTTTAAAATACCTTAAATATATCCTTTGAATAAAAGTGGTTTATTTCAAACAATATATTTTTGAATATGTTCTATTTATAGGGGATTCATTTTAAAAAAAAGCTCTTGACAATATGTCCGCAGAAAGATTTTATACAATGGGGCCGTTTCGGCCCTGGTCCCAGGTATAGCTACTGAATATGATCAGCTCTATAAACTAGCAGAACGCCTAAAACAGAAAAAGAAGATTATTCTTCTTCCAACCACAAAAATCGACAGACCAAAGCTTTCATATTGTATAAAAAAAACTTTTTCGCGAGTTTTATTTTAATATCAAATTTTGTACATCCAATTTACCCGTACCGTATTTTAGACTTTTACTGTAACATATTTACCAAAAATAGTGAAATGTTTTGTTGGATAATTATTAAAATTTTAACTGCCAATTCATAAACATATTTTTGTTCAACTTTAATGTTTACATGCAACGGTGCTAAAATTACTAACCTGTCTATACAAAAAACTATTTTATCTTAGACAAAATAAACTGCTGCTCACATCACCAAAGGAATTTTGGAAATTTAAATCATCATTCCTTAAAAATAAAAAACCAATTTCGGTTTTTACCGTTTTGTAAATAAACTTTTTGGGAAAAAGATGTTATTTGAGTTTAAAAAAAAATCTTCTTTTTATTCTTCCGGTTACAAAAGCTTTGTCAAGGCGACCTACAAAAAAATATTTTTATTTTTTATTCTTATGGTGTTATTAAGGGGGAATATTTAAAGTCACGCCAACTTACGTCGTTTGCACGACATCAGTTTAATAGAAAAACTGTTTTAAATAAATTTTTTTTTTTTATACCCACCATCACTTCACGACAATTTTTAAACAAATCACGAATAAATAAATTTTAGCGACGGCTAAAAATGGAGATTGCACGAAAGATAATGCACGACAAAAAAGACAAAAGAGACAAAAATTAAATTAGGATTAAATGGTGTTTTGAACGTCAATAAAAGGCAAAAATAGTCAAAAATGTATTGCCGACGTAAAAAAAAAATATCAAATAAAAATATATAACGTAAAAACAAATATTTTGTGAAAAAATATTAATAAATAAAAAAACATATTTTTAAACGAAACATTTTCTAAATGTAAGAAAAAAAAACTTATTTGAATTTACTGAAAAAATGAAAGAAATATATTCCTTTCAATTTTTATTGGACAATTAAAGCTTTCTTGGCCTTTTGCTGGGCGTCCGCGTTTGGTTTTTGTCCCAGTGGTATTAGTTTGGCTGCATTCGGTACATCAACCAATTTTAATTGGATCTTTATACCCAAAACATGCTTACACTTCGGTTTCAAAAATAAGAACATGTGCATTTTAATTGACTTAAATCTACATAGTTAATAGTAATAACCCAAATGCTGTAATTGTATTTTTTAAAATCATCAAACGTTTCCCATTTACCTTCTATTTTTTAAATTCAGAAATCAGCTGAGTGGTGATTTAATTAGCATTTGATTTTGAACAGGTATAAAATAGTTGACAAACTCCATCCTTACTTTTTGTAAAACTGTCTTATTTGTCGCCGCTATGCTGACGTGCTATTAAATTCTTTTATTTTTATAATATTGTCGTGCTATACACTTTTTCTTATGTTTATTTGTTTTAATTTTCTGTTGACATTGTGTTGTGGATCAAAATATTTTTACTGTCATTTAAATATTGTCGTGCAAAATATTTCATTTATGTGTAAAATAATATCCTGCGTTAATAATTTTATTTGTGGGAAGGGATTCAATCCCGGGATTTCGGGATCATTAATTTTTAATCCCGGGACCCCGGGGATTGCCTCTTCCACCAAAATTAATTATGTGGAAATATTTTTCCTATAAATAACTAAGTAACACCTTTCATTAAAAATCCTTTTATTTTAGGAAAACATAAACATAACATAACCTAATACAAAATGAAAACGTCGTATCTTATCCTAGTTTAAAGGAACAACAAAATTATTAAAGTTTAGAAAAAATTTTCAGAAAAAAACGTTTAAAACAAACTTGTTTTTTTAAAAAATGTCTTAAGAAAACGAGTTGATCTAGTGTGTTGTCACTTAAACTAGACCTTATTTCATTGCATAAGATACCAGCTATTGAAAAGGTCCTTTCGGATTCGACGCTGGTGGAGGAATCGTCATTAACATATCATATGCCAACTGAAAAATAAAAACCTCGTTCAGAACCGTTTTCAAAGAATTCCATTTCCTGGAATATAATTTGTGATATGTTCATAATATGATATTTCTCTTGAGGTTTTGAACATGTACTTTTTTCCAAGCATCTCTCAATTTTTTTTAAGCAACCTTTTTTCCACATCCTTTTTTTTAATTAAAATGGAAGGGGGCTATCTTCTTTCTTTATTCGCTACATCAAGCAAATAACATTTTCCACTTTTTGGAGAGAACAGGATTTACATATTTTTATTTTTGTTTATTTCTTGTTCAATTTTCTTCTTGTTGGAATTTCACACATCATTGCCGCACGTACAGGATTGTCTCTGACAGCGTGATTGTACTATTTTTGAAGCACTTTTGTACAATATAAAAAATATTATAAGAAAAATTAATCCCGAAAATCCCGGGACCAGTGGACGATAATCCCGGGATTTCGGGGCTGAAAAATTAGGCGGAATCCGGGGATCCCGGGATTGAATGCCCTAGTCGGGTAGTAATTTTTTACGTCGCGTAAAACATTTTTGCTAGTTCTTTATATTTTATTGGCGTTCAAAATAACATTTAAAACGTTAATTTCCCCTTTTTTGTCGGGCTTATAAATCTAACCCGTTATTAAGTAGACCATTTGAAAAAAAATATGTTTTTCAGATTTTTGATGTCTGCTGCGTATTTCAAGCTATTAAATTTGTGTCAATTTTTTTTTTAAATATCCCTTTTGTATTTGACGGTTTATCGTAGCGGTTAATTTTTTTAGATGATTTCAAATGTTTATAAGTATCCTTTTAATAGTGAGTTAAACTTTATTTGGGTAAATAATTACTTCCTAAAATTGCCGTGAGCTCTACATATTCTGTATTCACGATTTTATTTCTCTATATAACTTTTAAAAAATGTAGGCAATTATCTAAAAACGTTTTTTTTTAGTTTTTTAAAAAAGTTATCAATGGCATGGACTCGGGCGTAGATATGATTATTTTCTAAAGGGTCTATTTTGCTTGCCAGATCATTGTCTCGCCGCAGTGATTTTATTAATGGAGTTTATTCAAGTGCATTTATTGATTAGCAAACACGGGGTTTAAAATTTTTATAAATGTAGTATTTTTATATTTCATGACCTCCATTTTTTTTTTGGATAGCTTTTTGAAAATAAAGCAATTAAAACCCGTTTAAAAATATGGGATATTTATACAAAGTAATTATTCTATTGTAGGTACCTTTTTTTTTTTGGGTTTAAAAAATTACAATACAAAAAATGTTAAATTTTCTTCAGAGCTTAGTGATAAATGCACTAGAATAATTTGCATTACAAATCACCGCGGCGAGGCAATGATCCTCTAGCAAGTAAAATAGCCCTTGATAGAGCTTTTAGAAAAAAAAATATATCCACGCCACTAATAACTGTTTTAAAAAAATTAGCCTTTTTTAACAAATGATTACAATTATGTCGAACAGATAACAAAAACTTTTCGGGGAAAAATTTGATCTTCATCAACAGTTGCTGGAAAATATTTTTGTGGAAAAAAATGAAAGACAGAATGACTGTAATTCTAAAACTAAAAGAGCAAAAGTTATTAAGTAGCGGACATTTTTGAAAAAAAAAAAACAGCTGAATTAAATTAAAAAAAAAACAATTTGATGATTTACTTAAAAAAGTTTGTTCTTATATTTTTTTTTAAAATTTTTACCTTTTGAAACTTTACAAATTTTAAGGAAATTTTAGCATCAATAACGACAATTAATAGGCAGATAAATGAAAGGGTAAAATTTGAAGAAGGTAAATTAAGATTTTCTAAATTAAAATCGTTTTTAGATAAAAAGGAAAAGGGGTCATCAGTGTGGATAAGTGAAGATGCGACCAGAATTACAAGGCGTAATTAAAATTGTCCCATAAACAACAAAACGGTTGGTTTTGTACCACCTCTAACTAAATTTGGTTTCCGAATACTATAAATTTGTTGTTAACTCGGCCATGGATCTATACAAACAATTTAAAGAAAAAATCCCTAGTAGATATGCATATGTAGTCATTGCAACCTTGTGTTGATAAAGCACCATGTTTTTTGCCTATTAGCAATTATGGCCAAAATTTACACAAAAGAGATGTCCTTAATCGTTGGAATACAATGAAAAAAGAAGTAGAAAAAATGGAATAAAAATATTGGGATTTTTATCAGATAGAGATACAAGGTTATTGAAAGCAATGCGACATGTAGAACAATTACCATCTACTATAAATTTGTGTGTGTGCAAGATACTGTCAATATCGGAACAAAATTAAAAACTCGTCTAGCAAGTACGTCATTAACCTTACGCTTTGGAAGTTACAATATATCCATTGATCATTAAAGGTTTATTCAGCATATTTCAAAAGATAAACACTTTCTATCTCATACTGATATTAATTCCGAAGAAAAAATGAATTTTCTATCGGTAGAAAAAATTTGTAATAAAGAAGGTGTGTAGTGTTGAGAAAAGGATGTTCTTGAAAGCGAAGCAACACAACTATACTTAAAATTGATTAGTAATATACTGCAATCTTTTTTGCAAAAATATATTTCAACTAAAGAGAGGATATATTTAATGTGGCATTTGGTGTTTGTGTTACGAACTTGGAGAGCATGGTTAAAAGAAAATAATTATCCCTTCAATAAAAACTTTATCTCAGTAAACTGTTACTTATGCATAGAAATAAACGCTCACTCCTTAATAAAACTTGTCAGACTTTATAGAGATAATCCCAACTTAGGAAAAAATAGTTTTGTTCCTTGGCTGTACAGCAGCCAACCTTGTGAGCAAACATTCCGCTCAGCTCGTTTACTAACGACTGTATACTCAACTGTTGTAAATTTTAGTATGCGTCAGCTAATTAACAGCTTAACAAGAATTCAAAATTTGCAGTACATTTGAAATGACGTATTAGATGAATTTATATTCCCACGAAAGCAATTAACTTTAAGAATGGGTGATACAACTCCTGTGCATCCATATCTCAGAACACATGATTTTACACTTATGATTGATGAATTTATTGAAATTATAGTTAATCGTGCTTTACACAGTGCAAAAAGTATTGCTGAAAAAATGAAAAGGCCTGTAAAAAATAATAAATCTTACAAATATATTATATTCAATTCCCCAAATTCATTAGATCTTGATGTAGACATTACTGAAGAAAATGACCTTTCTGGCGATGACGATATATGTGCAGGCTCTGAAGTGGACATTCCTGAATGTATAGATAACAGTGAAAATTTAAATGACCCTTTAGAACTAACAGATTTAGGCTTTTTTGATGGCACATTAAATTTAAAAGATTATAATTTATTTTTAAATAGTCCAGGAGTTACACAAAAAAATATTTTCACCTTTCTAAATATACAAATAAACGGGGTACAAAAATTTGTAAAAAAATCTACTCTTTGTTGGTTTTTCAGTAAGAAACCTAAAAAGGTAAGTTCTGATCGGTTACTTAGGTTGAAAACATAAAATTTATAATTGCAATGTTAATTAAATAGTGCACTTTATTATGGTTTTAAAGATCATTAAATTTGTTATTTCTCGAGTTTTTTTCTCTTTCTTCCCAAACCCAAATGTATTTGACAGATTGCTATAATTTAAATATGCCTAATAAAGTCTGATGATGCATAGGACTGTAGAGAAGCATTATATATTCGTAACTCGATTTTTATAAATTTTAAAATCCATATCTAGGATATCTATCGGATATCTTATGTAATACTAGGAAATCATAGGAAGTCTTGGGAATTCTTGGGTAGTCTTGGGTAGTCTTGGGAAGTCTTAGGAAGTCTTAGGATGTCTTAAGATATCTTAGGATATCTTTGGAAATTTTGGGAAATCTTAGGAAGTCTTAGAATATCTTAGGAAATCTTTGGGAAGTCCCGATTTTTTAGGGGAAGTCTTAAAGATCTTGGGAAGTCCCTGAAATCTTTGTACACCTTGATGACTAGTGGTTTACCCCTCGCTACAGACTTTAGTTTTTTATCAAAGTTATTCAAAATTTTAGAATATAAAGCCAGAACTGCATCAGTTGTAGA
Organism: Listronotus oregonensis; assembly: GCA_019359885.1. NCBI lineage: Eukaryota > Metazoa > Arthropoda > Insecta > Coleoptera > Curculionidae > Listronotus > Listronotus oregonensis. The sequence goes on along the minus strand of JAHBCN010026791.1, from coordinate 3,908 downwards.
TCACCAATACGAAACCCATACTGTTTTAATGTCAGTATGTCAAACCCCGTCCAAGAAATTAAGGGCCTCCTCCGAAACCCTCTCGAACACCTTCGAGAAAACCAAAAAGTGCAATGGGTCTGTAGTTCTCCACCAGTGATTCATTTCCCCTTTTATGAATTGGCACCACAATAGCATTCTTTAGATTTTTCGGAAAATACCCATACTCAAAGGAAAGATTAATTAAGAATGTAAGTGGGATAAAATGCTCTGAGCACAACCCTCAATAGGAAAGGAACTTCATCATGACCGCAAGATTTTTGTTGGAAACTGACTTCATGATTTCTAGAACCTCAGCTCAGTAAACGGTGCCAAGAAAAAGTTTGTGGAACCAGGACTGGCAAAATGTACCTCCAGTTTGGTCCGAAACCCCGTGTGGAACAGATTCAAGAAATAATCATTGAAGGCATTAGCAATTTCGGAATGTTCATGATTTCATATTGTTGCTCACTATTTTAGGCATTTTTGGCCTGGACTTGGAGTTATTAGTATGAGAGTTGATAATAGACCAAGCGGCTTTAGAAGGATTTGTTGAGTTAAGTAACTGTCTAGAATTATACTGTTTTTTAGCTAGAGATATATTTTGTTTGTAATTTTTTTTTTGCTTTATAAGATTGTAATAGTTTTGGATCTTTAGAGAGTTTAAATTATTATGAACCTGCTAAGTAACCTTCCCTTTGATAATATGAGGTGTAATCCACTTTGAACTCTTCCTAAAGTTACGCTTGTTTGCCACGAAAGGACATTTAAATAAGTTGTAAAATGGAAAAAAGTGAAATTTATTCTCCATTAAGGTTTCAAATTAAACCAATTCCTTCAATAAAAATAATTAAAATAATTAAATTTTCTTAAAAAGTTTCCCCTTTTTTTAGTAAACTCATGTTGAACCAGACGCAGACGGAAAATGCAAAATTTGAGCTCTATGATCGACAGGTTTATCTATAGTGTTTACAGGGTAAAGTTAACATTTGAAAGATATTATCCAAAATTACAGATCGCCCTGAATTCTTGAAGGCCGAAGGATTGATTTAAACCATAGAATTAAATATATTTGAAATAAGAATTGATTCCCTAGAGTTACACATAAGATCACAGTTAAAATCACCACACACAATCAAAGACATATTCTGTTTACATAAATGAGTCAACAGTCTTTCCAAAGAATGACAAAATAAGTCCCAGTTGGCATCCGGTGAACAATATAGGCAGCAAATCATAATTTTAGTATTCGCAATATCCGAACAGAACTTTATTCCGGTAAGTTCAAAATGTTTTTCCGTCGAAGGAACAATATGATCCAGGGACAGTAGTGAACATTCACCAAGGTCATGGCGGATGAATATTGCTACACCACCCGCACTAGTGGTGCCTCGACCAGTGCTCCGTCTGCAGAAGGATGACACCATCACATACCCATTTAAAGAAAAGCATGCGGCCTCATCCTCAGTAAACCAAGTTTCCGAGATACACAGAACTTCTACATGTGTTTTATATGGAATTATTTTCTTATTTTTATTCATCTCTTAATTATTATGATTTCAGAGCAAAAAACTCTTCTTCCATTTGGTTAAACAATTATTGCTCCCAGCAGTTGTTCGTAACTTTAAAAAAATTGCTGCCCAATTAAAAAAAGCCCAAAATTTCAAAATTTACATGATGTGGTATTAGACTACCTGAGGATTGAGGTATGTGATATTATCGAAACCATGGATATTCCAAAAATAATTGTTGCATTTATTTTGCATTAATAAAATATATGAAAAATTTTTGCGCAAAATGCGTATTGCGATTGTTAGAGGCTCGCCAAAAACGAAATTGTATGAACATTTCTGAGCAGTTTTTCAGACATTTTTACAAGAATAGAATTGATTTTGGTCGACGATTTAATACCATAGATAAATCTTAGATTTACCATTATACTCCTGAGTTTAAACAGCAGTTACACCTTTTTACTACAGTTCATAGAAGTGGGGGTAATTTTTAGTGGTTTATGTGTGTCATGTGATGTACCTTTATGTATAATACCCCGTTTGAAAGATACCACACTGTTAAAAGCTTTTAGTAAGAACTTATGTAACTTTTCTTTTTTGAATTTTTTAAAAGTTAATATTTAGTAGGGTTTTTTTATTTTTTGCCCTTTGTTAACATTTTCAAGACTTTAAATTATAAGAATTAGGTATTATGAAAAAAAACATTAAATTTTTGTGTAAAAGATGAATGACTTAGATAAAAATATAACCATTTGATTATAAGACAAATTATTTGGCAAATTTGGTAAAACATGCACATTTTGATAACAATATTAATATTATACCATCATTACCACCCTACAAGTTTCGGCTCAAGTATTTTGGCAGTGGGAAAGTTGAGAGATCTGAACTACGAACAATCCCCGTATTCCCCTGATTTGTTACCTCCGACTTCATATACACCAATTAAAATCCTTTCTCGCCGGTCAGCAATGTTTTCATCCAAACGATGGGGCAATGCTATACAGAGGTACAGGTTATCCACGAGGACTGAGTGGCCGCTTGTTTGACTTTACCTGTACTTTTATAAAAAAAAAGTGAAATAGCCATCATATATAATATTTCCCTTTGAATCCGAAAATGATTAAATGGTCCATTTTCTGCACGTTTAAATCGAAAAAAATTTCGTCTACCGTGTCATTAACACCTGAAATATTGATACCTATTCACTCTTTAACGGTTGTGTCATTCAGACAACTAAAAAAAAAATTAAAGTTGTTTATATTTTTCATAAATAAGGAACAAATAACGTAGACGGTCCTCCCAATGAATATTTCATTTTTTAACGTTATTTGTTCCCAATTCATGAAAAATATAAACAACTTTAAATTTAATTTTTTAGTTTTGAACAACCGTTTAAGGGAACAGGGATCCGTATCTATTTCAGGTGTTAATGACACAGTAAAGAAAATTTTTTCGATTTAAACGTGCAGAAAATGGACCATTTTGAAATATTATTTTAGATCAAAAGATATACGGGGAATCGGATAATCACATAAAAAATATGGCATTCCATTTAAAAAAATATCAAAGTGACTCCTAGCAGTTTTATTTGATGTTCAATTATTTTACATTAATCATTTTCGGAGGGAAAAATTATATATGATGGCTATTTCACTTTTTTTATAAAAGTACAGGTAGAGTCAAAAAAGCGGCCTATCTATCTAAAAAATATTTTACTGAGGGTGATAATAGCTTTGATAGATCGTTGGAATAATTTAGTGAAGGAGATTACGTTTAAAAGTTAAAAAAAAAAAAAAATTGTAAATGTGTGTTTATATTGTTAGGCCGAGAATATTTCAGAACCCCCACGTATTTAATAATAATGTAAAAATGTAGCCTTAAATTCAGTCCATTAATGACGCTTTAAATTTCTTCCAGTTCGGAAATACTTGCTACAGTAACTCAGTACTTCAGGCACTTTACTTTTGCAAGCCGTTCAGGGAGAGAGTACTTGAATATAAAGCGAAAAATAAAAGGACAAAGGGCTTTGCCATGTTTGCAGACCTTTTCCATAGTATCGCTACGCAGAAGAAGAAGGTCGGCTCAATTGCGCCGAAAAAGTTTATTGCTAGGTTAAGGAAAGAAAAAGGTCAGTATGTGAAGCTGGTTTGGGGAAGTAATTTATTTTTTTAAATAAATTAAAGATACAATTTATATATAGGTGTTAAAAAAGATTGTTTTAAAATCCGTTTTTTTAAATTTATCAATAATTTTAAACCTTTTTATATCTTTTTTTGTTGATAGTATGTTTAAAAATATACAGATCGCTGTGACCATACTACATTAATAAATTTTACAAAAATTATGTATCATAAGCACTAAAAAAATTTTACAAAT
>JAHBCN010026790.1:0-10428 GCA_019359885.1 Listronotus oregonensis | reverse complement strand
CAAATTTTTTTTAGATTTAATACCAAAAAAATTATGACAAAATAGTGGTAAAAAATGAATACAATTTTCTAAAGCCACGCTACTAATCCACAACAGTAGCAAATCCCCTTTTAAAAATTTTTTTCCTTTACATCTTGTATCTTAAATTTGCTGCCGTTTTGGATTTTTTTAATAAAAAAATTTTTAAAAAAATTTTTAATTTTAATTTTTTAAAAAATTAAGTCATGTACATGACTTTTTTTTAATGTTCAGTGTTTCTGTTTGTGATTTGCTGAAAAAGGTTTTAAAATTTCTACAAAAGCAACCATCCCTTTTTGGGGTTTTTTTCCCGGGGAACCCCCAAAGTTTAAAAATACAATACCTGATGAAGGCCCTTCCAGGCCGAAACGTCTTTTTTGACATTTAAAAAATTTTTTTAAAAAAGAAATTTTTTTTTTATTTCCCCTGACCTTATTTCCAAGAATATCCATAATTAACTTTTTTCCCCAAATAATTATCCGTTACTGTTGTTTTTTCTTACTCAGATTACGGCTTGGTCACCTAGTCTTTTTTTCCATTTAAAATAAAAAGAATGCATGCCGCCGATTTAATTCGGGGGTTTTTTCCAAAAATTCCTTGGGGCCCCCCCCTTTTTTGGGGATCCCCCCGGTTTTTTTTTCCTCTTCTCTTTGAAATATGTTAACAAAAAATTTTTTTTCCAACTAAGACTAGTTTCACATTTTTTTTTAAAAAAAAAAGGACCTAAAATTTTTAAAAAAAAAAACCCCGTAGATTTTTAAATACTGTGACAGAAAACTTTATTTTTTTATTACCTTAAAATCCTTATTTAAAACGTTAACAAGCGATTTTTAAAAAAAAAGGGGAATCAATAAAAATAAAATATCTTAAAAGAGGCCAAAGGTTACTCTTAATATCGTACAGAAAATAATCCCCCGTCTTGCTTAAGTTGAAACTTTACTCTGAAAAAATTCTTTTTTTTTTTTTTAATTTGCGTACATTTTTTTTCCTTTTTTAAAAAGGAGAAGCCGAACTTTTTTCAAATTGTACCTTTGTTTCCCCCGGGGCCTCCATAGTTGCTTCTATTCCCTTCTTGGGTTTCCCTTACTCTGTTAGATCCCCTATAAAAAGGGAAAAGGATTTCCAGATAGCTGGCATTGCTGACTTTATGGGACCCAAAATTTTTTCCCCTATAATTATTTAATTTTTTAAAAAAAAAATTAAAATTATTCTTAACAGATAATACAAATTCCGTTAAAAAAGATCCCCCCGATCCTCTGATGTAGATTACTCTGTTTTTTTGGGGGGTTTTTGGCGAAACCCAGGCATTTTCCTGGACATATCTTAAGATTCTTACCAGATAGGGGGGGGGTATGCTCCCTTAACAAACTTCCTTTCTGCAGTATTACAAGTAAACATAGGGCTTGTGTTTCCTTTCTTTTTAGTCTTATATAAAAAAATAATTTGATCATAAAATTTATACTCCGGTCAATCTGAAATTTAAAGGTACAAAATTTTTTCACCCCAAACAACGAAAAAAAAAAATTGTTAAAAAAATAATTAAAAATAAATTTTTTTAAAATTTCCCCTTTATCACCCCATTCGTGAAAAAAAAAAAAGACTCGAGGTCAAAGGAAAAAAAAATTGGGGTTTTTTTGCGATTTTCTTCAAAGCGGTAAGGTTTATCGTAAAATTACCAAAATTGTAAAAACATAAATTTATTTTAAAAAAAAAATATCAAAAATTTTTTTTTTGTAAAAGCTACCTTTCCCCAAGATATAACGTTTAAAAAAAATTGTAAGCTTCATTGTATGCAAAAAATACGTCACAAATATACATTTTTTTGTAGCTATAATATAAGTAAAAATTTTTTTTCTACCCCGGGGTTGACTTACTTTTAAAAATTTTATAAGTATAATTTTTTTAGAATATGGGTTTAAAAAAAACCCCAGTCCTTTATTTTCGCTAGTGTATGTAATTTAAAAAAAATACCTGCTTAGATAAGTATCAATATGCATGTTTTTTTAAAAAAAACCCAAAATAAATAACAAAAATTTCCCAATTTTAAAGGGGTTAAGTGTAGTTTGTTTATCGGCTAGACCAAAAAGATTGGGGTTGGAAGTTGGTCGATAATACATTAGAACCAATTCAGACTTACTCCCCCCCCGCCCCGGGAAAAAAATCCCCCAAAAAAACCCCTTTTTTCGGGGGGAAAAAGGGATGCAGTGCTAAATGTTTTGCAAAAAAGCTGGACTGTTTTGTTCTCTGGCATGCACGATTTGTCAAGGGCGGACGTGTTCCAATGTTGAATCACCAACAGCAGAGGTTCGTTTGATACTGACGAACAGACATGCGATACATCACTATTTTTTGCAATTCACTTTCACCCAGGATAAAGAAGAAGGAAATCAAAAAAAAAAGAAGAAAAAAAACAAGTGGAAGTAATAAAAAGGCCCCCAATCAGATGAATAGATGTTTTACTGAATATCTGTTATTATGCAATAGTTTCCCCAAAAAAAAAGAATCAAAACAGACCTGTGAAATAGGCCTACTGGGTAAAACGCGCTAAATACATCCTCCAAAAGGGGGGGAAACCCCCTTTTCATACAATGACGCTTACAACTTTTTTTTAAACCCTTTTGTCTTAAGAACGGTGGCTTCTAAAAAAAAATTGATACCTTTTTTATAGGCAATTTTATGACATAAATTTTGTTTAAAAAAAAAACTTACGATAAAACTTACTGTTTTGAAGAAAATCGGAAAATATTAGGTCTAATTATTTTGCAAGGGTTTTTTATTCCAAAAAAGGAAATTTTTTTTTGGCTTCTTTCTTAAAAAAGATACTGAATTTATGGGTAAAGATATTAACAGGTAATGAAATTAACAGGTTTTGGTTTTTTAGTGAGGTAATAGAAATTTAATTGGTTGAAACGCCTCAAGAAAAAAAATTATAAACAGTCTTAAAAAAATATGCCTCATATTTTCAATTTGATTATAAGACGTGTTTTTAGGGTAATGAACTACGTCCTTAAATAAAAGCTTTTGTCAGTAATGGCAGGCCAAATATATAATGATTTTTTCGCAACATACCGCTTTTAACTACTGGTTGTTAGCAGTTCTTTCCCTCACCATTCTAACCGTGCTTAACCCGTCTATCCTCGCAAAAACAAAACGGTTTTCGTATATCACGCGTGTGTCAACTTACATACTAATCATTTAATACACTATTAATAAGTCCAAATGTAAGGTCTTTGAAAAGTTAAGAAATAAGTCGAAAAGATAAAATATAAACCACATTTTTTATTCAATAAGATATTAACTGTTTCCAAGTCAACTGTAACAAGTAAATCTTTTCCTCTATGATTTAAATATGATTGCACTAATTCAACAATTTGGAAATTAACTAACAAATCGAAAAATCCGTAATTTAAATAGTTGGTAAACCATAGCAAAAAACATTACAAGAACCAAAACAATAGAAAAGCCGCAAATCATCCATTATTTTAATTTGACACTTGAATTTAACCCTTATTAACGCTCCTGACTAGTAGCAATAGCGGTGGATACTGGGTACAAAGTAATGACGTAATACTGACGTCAAACACCTTTCCCTTTTCTTACCGCTTTGCAAAATAAAGGAGTTTTTTGTAAAAAATTTTTTCCCTTTGTGAAAAATTTTTAAAAAAAACTTTTTGAAAAATGAAAAATTTAAATAAATCCCTTTAAAATTTTTACACCAAAAAATTGTTAAAAATAAAAATAATAAAAAATTTTAAATTAAAAAAATTCCAAAAAAAGTATTTATAGTCTTTACTTTTTTTTTTCCCAAAAGGTGGTTCGATTTTTAAAAACTTACCATTTTTCCTGATTTTTTTTATCATGGTTAGTCCACAAAGACCTAATCCAATATTAACGTCCTTTTTTGGAAAAAAGCATTTTTTACAAAACTTAAGGGAAAACAAAAAGTAATAACGAACAAATTTGTACGAGTAATTTTATGATTAATTATAGTTTTTGGGTGCCTAGATAAGAAATAAATACATAGTGATATTAAATTAAGGGTTGCGTTTCTAAGAATTGGGTCAATTTATCATTTTTAAAAAATACCAAATTATCTTATGATCCATGCATTTTTAGCAAAATATATTGGAAGATTTTTTGTAGGAGAAAAATTGCCCATTTAAGTGACATCTTTTAAGGATAAATAAAACTTTTTGATGCAAAAATGCAAAAATCAATTAAATAATGTTCCCCTTTTTAAATTTTATCCACAACTTTTTTTTTAGGCAGATAAGTATGGCATTGCTTTAGAGAAAGAAATCTAACGTCAAGGCGTAATACAAATTTGTTAAAATTACTCAAAAACTATTGGACGTCAGGAAAAATGCCTATTTCATAGTCTCTATCTTCCTTTTTTTTCTTCTCATATATTTTAAGGTCGCTTGCGCATTTTCGCAAATTAATCTTACGCACTTTCTACAGAAATGTAGCCTCTTTGTCAAATTTTACTGGAAATACTTCTAACTACGCTCATTTTAAAAGTTTTAACCTCTAATTTCTTTACTTAAGAGGAATCTTATCATTTATTTTGCAACAAAATATTTTTTAACTTAAGTAGGTGTCTTCTTTTTCCTCTTCTCCTTCCCTGAGAGCCATCTTGGTTTACAACCCGAGGCCCTCTTTAGAAGGTGTCATTCCAATAAAAAAAATATTTTCTACAAAAAGGCTTTTTACACATTTACACTAGATAGCTAACAAGATATTTTCAAATATTTTAAATGATAAAAAATTGAGTACCTATGTTTTAATAAACGCAAGCCTAAATTTTTTTTATGTTTTGGCACCTACAAATTCTATTCAATAATAAAATAGCTCATACAAATTCGTTCCCTATTCAAATTCCCTATTAAAGATTTAGAGGTTTGTAGTAAAAGAGAATACCTTTGTAAGTGGCAAGTTTAACAGTCGGACCATTCTAAGAATAAAGGAATAAAGAAAATGATAAGTTCGGGACCCGTCCAGTTGTACTATACAGGGTTGCATAAAAGTAATATATAAATTTGTTTTACTGCCAGAATTGTTCCCGTCAAACACATCTTGTACAAAACATGCCGTTAAAGAATAATTTAGTGCCTAAAGATTCAAAATATGTAATCAGCACCGATTCGAAAACCCAAGAATTTGCTTAAAAAAATGATTTTCCACGATAGTTGGTAATGTAGCACAAATTATTTTTAAAAATTAGTAAAATTGAAAGTACAACAACACAGCAAACCAAAATAGTCATAATGAAGTTAGGGTTAAAAAATGTTTGGTAATGGTAATTCCATAAACAATTCTATAACAGAACTGTGGGAATACCATCTGGACCTGTCTTTTTGGGTGGATCAAGCCGATTCAGTCTTTCTGCAACATTCACGCTCTTAAGTTTATATGACGACAGTGTGGTAGCAGGTCCGACGATCCATAGCCGTTAGGTCTATGATATTGTTGTGCGGATAAGATGATTGGGAAAAGGTAGCAAAAGCGTCAGCAATATCCTGAGACTCGTGAAATTCTTGTTTCGTGAATCTTATAATGACTGGCAGGCCAGACACTTTCTAAAGATTATTAATAAATGTCAAAAACTGGTTAATATTCCAATAAATAAAATGTTTAGTGTGGATAAAGAAAGGATTACAACAATCGGAATACACTTCATTACCGTTTCCGATACTGGATCCCCTAAACTTCTTATTGAGTTTAATTTTCCTTACAATACACCTGCGACGTTCACTGTCAAACCATTTAGGGATTTTTTAGTCGTTATGGTCTTTTATAGGTACGAAAAGATTAATTTTCTTAAAAAGAATAAAGTAGAAGCGACAAATCATAGAATCAATAGCAACAATGTGCATTGTGAAAGATCAGTTAGTCAGCACATAAAATCGAGTTAATTTAAGATAACTAGCCTAACTAAATTAATATACAGAAACAGCACCCGATTTCTTTTATTTTAACCTTGTTTAAGATTAAAACGGGATTTTAAACCAAAATGATAAAAATCTAAAACGAGCAATCGCAATGAGAGTTTTGAACTTAATTTACCTGCTGCTATTCGAGAAAATACATAGTGTTTATGAGAATGTGAGCAAAAGATGAGTGCAGTTCTGCGGAAGCCAATAAATTATTCTCAAATGTGAATTTGATTAGGGGTAGGTTAAAGTCGTCACAAATCATACACTGTTATTTAGATTATACAAATATTGATCTTATTTTACAAGAAGGCTTTTAATATGACTCAGAATTTTATTGTCAGGACCGAACAAATAGCCCCAGCCACAATTACATCTGCATTAGGTTTAAAAAAATTGTTCAATAATTATCAATAAGAGTCATTCTACTGCACAATAATGCCCTATTTTGTACTGTTAAATTGATTATAAATATCTTTAAAAACGCATTGGGAGGTTTTTTACCATCTACCTTATAGCCCAAATTTCTCACCATGTAATGTCTATCTTTTTGGGCCAATCAAAGAGAAAATATTTTATAATAGTGGCATAAATTATAATAAAAACTTGCATTCAATTTTCGGTTTATACTGGGACCTCCTTGTTTGTCGCTTATTACAGACTCTAATTATCCTATAGGTACAATAGCCTGTTTATCCGAAAAATAATGAAATTTTACACAACCATTATGCAGAATACCCGCCTTGAAATTTTCTAGAAAATGGGACCACTTCGGTTCAGGTCTCGAGGTATAGCGAGCTGAGCCTGCTCAGCCCTATTGACCCCTATGAATTTGCTGATCGCCTGTAACAAAAAAGAAGTAAAAAGTAAAAAACTAAATTTTAAAAATTTTGCTTTAGAAATTATATCATATTATTATTTATTCCCCAGGACCTGGACTGAAGTGAGAAGAAATATATTATTACAGCCCGGGTACCTACTTGTGATTTAAAATTATTTTATTAACACTAACGGGACTATTCAACACTTATAAAGGTCATGCCACATTATTTTTGTCTTATATTTTTTTTGGTGTACAGGGTTATTCATTTTAAAGAAAACAGGGCTTTCTTTTTGAACTTCCCTGTACTTTTTTTAAAAACGAATATGGCAATTTCGTATATTTTTTTCAATAGAATTCAATAATCTTATTAGAAAAATATTTGAAACAAAAACAAAAGAGTTACAGGACGAGTGACGTATTTTTATTATGGATCCCCGTATATTTTTATATCAATAGATATATATTTTCACGAAGAATTCCGTGATATATTTTGGTTGCCGGGTTTATTTCCTGCGGTTCTGCTGCAATTTTCTAAAAACTGCATGATACTATAAGGATAGTTTTACCTGAAAAAACCTGGCTGCCACAGGTCACAGGTGCGCATTTGTCAAAGTCAAGAATTTTAAAAATACTTTTATTACTTTTTGGAGTAGTTTAATAATAAGGTTTTCATCAGAAGAACGGCTTCAAATTATAACTCTCTGTTATAAATGTGGAGAAAACGCCAGGGAAACACAACGAAGATATGTTGCAAATTTCCACCGAAATCTATCACTAAAAATGATTTTAAAACAGAAGGTCTTATTCGAAGAAACAAAATCATTACATTTTAGAATAAGGACTACAATGAAAAAAAGAAACCGGGATCGAGCTATTCTAAATTATTTTACTTTGTATCCCCTGAAGTCAATAACTGACAGTTAGAGACTTGGGGTATGGCCCTGCAAGAAGAAGAGTAACCTATGCGACGGTTCAGAGAACACTGAAATATTTTAAGTATCTTTCATATCACGTTCTTCCAGTGCAGCATTTAACACGTGAACAAAAACAAAAGGAACTTCGCTGTCAATTTGTTTCCCAAATTTTAATCCATAAACAAGATAACGATCCTACCCTGTTTTAAACAATTCTTTGGACGGATGAAGCTACATCGGGAATGTTTAACCGACGCAATACGCACAGCTGAGCAAGACAAAATCCCAGGAAATTTCAAGAGATTAAATACCAAGGGAGGTCTTCTCTTCATGTCTGGTGTGGTGTGCTTAACAATATAATTGTCGGGCCAATATTCTATGAGGGATCCTTAACTGGAGAAGGATATCTCAATCTTCTTGAAAACGAAATTGGGGACATTTTAGAAGAATTGCCACTCGAAACGTATCGCAAGATAATTTGGCAATAAGACGGAGCGCCGCCCCATGCTGTTCGTCGAGTTGTGCAGTATCTCAATCGCCGATACAATCAGTGGATTGGACGTTATGGCACTATTAGATGGCCACGTAATAGTCCAGATATTACAATTTTGGACACTTTTCTATGTGGTCAGTTGAAGAATGTCGTTTAACAAAATGGGAACACAAACACGGAAGAAATGAGAGAAAAAATTGTAAATGAAATTAATCGTCTTAACCAAGAACCTCAAATAATATCGGCGAGCTTAGAAAGGCTAAGGAGGGGTTATAGATCATGTTTCGAAAATAACTGGGGTCATATAGAACATTTAAATTATTAGTAATATTATAATTTTTTGTTATGAGTGTTTTTATTACCACCATATTTTACCTCGTATTGTATTGTAATTTTTTCCTTTTATTATGATTGGGCTGCTTGGTTTAGAAATAGATATATCATATCATTTTTAGCATACAATATAATTTGAACCGTTCTTCTGATGAAAACCTCATTATAAAACTACTCCAAAAAGTAATAAACGTATTTTTAAAATTCTTGACATTCACAAATAAGCACATGTGACCTGTGGCAGCCAGGTTTTTTCAGGTGGAACTATCCTTATAGTATCATGCAGTTTTTAGACAATTGCAGCAGAACCGCAGGAAATAAACCCAGCTACCCCTATATCATCGAATTTCTCGTAAACATATCTATCTATCGATATAAAAATATACGGGGTATTCCATTTAAAAAATACTTCACTCGTGCTGTAACTCTTTTGTTTTTCTTTCAAATATTTTTCTGGGTAGATTATTGAATTCTACGGGAAAACACGACATGGCTATATTGGGTTTTTTAAAAAAGTACAGGGAAGTTTAAAAATAAAGCCCTGTTTACTTTAAAATAAATAACCCTGTACCAATATTTAAAACCAATTCTATTTTTGGCTAAATTATACTTTTCAGTATTTTTTTAAAGCTTATGAGAATTACCAAGGTAATTTAAAAATAAACGATTTTACAAAATTGGCAAAAAAATGTTTACTCATGTCTGGTGTCCATTACTTTGTAGTTACATTGGATCTTAAATATATTAAAAAAAAAACAAGATTTAGAATATTAAGACAAACTACAATTTATATTGGGTTTAGTAAACACTAAACTTATTACAACAAAAAAATCTAAAATATGTCAGAGTAAAAAATTAATTGGATATCCAAAACTTCTTTCATAATTTAATACCCAATATACAAGAAACAAAAGACGCCGTACAATGAAATAAATTTATGTGGTCTTATACAACCGACAATGCAATAAACAATAAAAACCTAAAGAACCATTGTTAGCAATTACCATGGAAGATCTGTGTTATAAGAACAAGAAGACAGGGTAACCAGTCGACTCACGGAGGATAATATTTATAATATATATATATATATATATATATATATATATATATATATATATATATATATATATATATATATATATATATATATATATATATATATATATTATATATATATATATATATATTATATATATATATATATATATAATATATATATATATAATATATATATATATATATATATATATATATATATATATATATATATATATATATATATATATATATATATATATATATATATATATATATATATATATATATATATATATATATATAATATACCGGTGTTGCTCCGTCGAGCGGGACATAGGGGAAACCCATGTAAATTTTTTAAATGGCCCAAAATTGGCTCCCCCCAAATTTTTTTAGAAGAAAATATTATAAGGATTTTTAAAAGGCCCCAAAAATTGTGCCAATAAAAGATAAATGCTAAAATAAGTTACGAATCTCCCATCTTCTTCCGCCCTGTATTATTAGAAGTTTATAATAAAATACCAGAAAAATTATTTAACCTTTACTCTCAAGTTGTCAGATCAATGTCCCTCAAATTTTTTTAAAAATGAACTACTCAAATCAAGAAAAAATCACTATTATAAAATGGTTTTATGGGCAATATTATCGAAAGTAGCGGACATGTTTGCAGCCTATTTTCCCAATAGGCCAATACCAAATAAATCGACAATAGAAAGGATGATAAAAAATTTTAAACTACATGCACAGTAATCAATAATTCAAATGTGAAGAAAATCAGAGACAAATTGTACAAAGAGAGGGATTTAGACGTGATACTTTGTGTAAAGGGGGCCGAAGGAAACATTGGCACGAGACAACTGGAGGACATTCTGGACA
>JAHBCN010026789.1:0-10396 GCA_019359885.1 Listronotus oregonensis | reverse complement strand
AATAAAATTTAGGGCAAAGGGGTCAATTTTCCCGGTGATTAGTGTTAAAAAAAAAAAGGGTGTTTTTTTCAAAAATTTTAATTTTAAAAAGTAAGAGTTGAAATTTCACATGGGTGTGTTTAAAATGTAAAAAAAGTTTTTTTTGGGGGTTTAAATTAAAAATTAAAAACGATTTTTTTTTTAAAAATTTTTTTGAATTTAAAATATTTCAAAAAAGTTTTTTTTTGAATTTTTTAAATTTATTTTGTTTTCGATGAAAAAAAAAAAAAAAAATTTTATTTTTTTTTTTAAAAATTTCAAAAAAAAAACCCACAAAAAATTTTTTAAAATTTTAAATTTGGGGAGAAAATATATATGGGTCCGAAAAAAGAAATGAATTTAATTTCCTGTTCTGTTTTTAAAACCCAAACAAATTTTGGGGATTTTTTCAAAAACCATTTTTCAAATTTCCCCAAAAGGCGAAAATCGGGGGGGAAAAAAAATTTTGAAAAAAAAAAAAACGAAGAAAATTTAAAACAAGAAAATTTTTTAAACTTTTTGGGCCCCCCCCCCCCCTTTGGGTTCTTTTTCATTCTAACCTTTAATCCTTTTTTTAAAAAAAAAAATAAAAATTTCTTTTTTAATTTTTTTTTAAAAAAACATTGTTTTTAAAAAAATTTTTAAAAGACTTTTTTTTTCCTCGTTAAATTGGATTAAACTAAAAGGGGGGGAAAACCTTTTTAACAAATTGTAATTGGATTTTCCGTTTTTTCCAAATTATTTGGTTTTCACTTTGATGCCTAATGATTCCCCCAAAAAAGTTTTTTACTAAAATTTTTAAATTCCAAAAAATTCCAAAAACAAAAAATTCCCCCAAAGGTTTTCAACTTTTTGAAAGATTTTAATTTTTTGAGGGGGGGGTTTGTTAAACAATTTTAAAACTTTTTTCATTAGGAAAAAATTATTTAGCAGAAAGTTTTTTCCCGGGGCCATTGCCCCAACTTCACCTTTTTTTTCCACCAAATTAAAAATGGAATGGCCCCCCTTTACTCGGAAGGATTCCCATTTCGGCTTTAGCTTTTTCTTCAAAAAACCCCCTCAAATTTCCCTGTTTTTTTTTTAAATGCTTTTTTTATTTTTATTTTTCCCTTTTTGGTATTTTCTCTAATTTTAATGCTTTGAAGACTCTTAAAGGGTTTCAACTGCATTAATCCCTTTTTCGAAATAACGACACGCCCTTTTTTCCGGGATGAAAAATTCCCTTTGGGTTTTTTAAAAAAGGTTTTTTAACCCTAAAAAAAATTTAATTTTTTAATTTTTTATTATGAAACCTATTTATCATTTGGGGTTTCTAATTAAAAAAATTTTTAAATGATCCATAGTTTCCCCCCTTTAATTTAAAACCCCTCCTTTCCTCAAATAGTCGATTTTTTTGAATCAATGGTTTTCTTACATTAAAATTTAAAAAGGCCTGCTTAAAGTTAATTTTTCAAAAACTCTTACTGCTTTTGTTTAAAATTTTTTTTTAAACTAAAAATGTTTTTAAAAATTTTTTCTTTTCAGTTCAAAATTTAAAAACTTTTTAAAAGTTGCCAATTTTTCCCAATTAATTTTTTCCCAATCAATTTTTTATTTTCTTTTTTTTCCCAAAAAAAGTTTTATTTTAAAAAAAGTTATTTTTTATTTGGAAAAAATTTTTGTTTTTACCTACATTTTTTTTGTTTTTGGCCCCGCCAAAATTTTAAAAAAAATTTTTTCTCAAATCGAAATTTTCGCGCGCGAGGGGTTACAAAGGTTTTCAAAAATTTTAAAAAGCAATTTTGGGGGAAAAAAAAAACTATTTTACTTTGAAAAAAAAAATTAAATTAAAAAAAAAATTTTAATTTTTTCGCACCTTAAAAAAAACAAAAAAATTTTTAAAAAAATATTTTTTTTCATTTCCCACCGAATACCCAATTATTTTAAAAAATTTTTCCCCCAATTTGGGAAAAAACTTAAAATTACAATTTTTTAAAAGGGCTTTTTGTCGGAAATACCCCACGAACAAAATTTTCTTTTTCTGAAGTAAAGTTTAAAAAAAAAGGGGATTGTTTTTAAAATTTTTAAAAAAATTTTTTAAAAAGGCCTTAATTCTTGGATTTCCAAGGCCCCAATTTGCTTTTCGTCGTAAAAACCCCCTTTTTTTTCTTTTTCCCAAAGATTTAATTTTTAACCTCTGCAAAAACCCAAAAAAAAAATTAAAATTTTTATTTTTTTAAAAATTCCAAAAAAAAACTTTAAAATCTTTTTTTTTTATTTTTTTTTTAAAAAAATTTTACCGAAAAAAAATCACTTTAAAGCGTGTAATTTGTAAAATATGTTTTTTTTTTTTTTCTTTTTTTTGTAAACCTTAAAACATAAATAAATAAATGATATGGGAAAATCAGAAATATTATTTTTTTTTCGACGTCAAAAAAAGCCCGAAATTCAGGCTTTTTGACAAAAACCCCCTTAAGATATTGATTTTGAAAATCCCCTTTGACTATGACTGACTCACTCCTTATCATTGACTCATAAAAATTACACCAAGCAAAATACATAAAAATTATAAAGACATGATCCCATGGCTTCCCTGATCCAAGCAATGAAAAAAAATTTTTTAAAGATAAAAAAATTTTTTTTAAAATCAGAAAAAAACGTTTAATATAGATCAAGAGAACAATATAAAATAATTTTTTAACTTTTAAAAAACAAAAAATATTTTTTTCTTTCAGGGGGAATTTGATAAGGAGTTACACAAAAAAAAAGCCCATAGAACTTTGCCCAGTGTTTGTGTGGAAAATAGTAAATATTTAAATGACAAGGTAAAAAAGCTAATATTACATTGGCCTTTTTTTTAAAAAAAATTTTTTTAACTAGTTTCTGTGAATTTTTAATAATTTTATACATATTTGCAAAAAAATATAATTATCCTTTTACCCCGTAAAAAATAAACCCCGGCAAACCCGGGGGAATTTTTTAATATACCAAAATACGTAACGAAGCCCAAAAAATTTGCTTGGTAGAAATTTTTTTAAGTTTTACCTTGTTTGTGTTTATTTTTTGAGTGACTTTATCATAACCATAAAAAACTTGAATCTGATGCATTCTTGAGTCCCCGTAAATATTTAAATTTAATAACGGTAACTGTTGAGTTTGCATCTTTGGATGACAAAACGAATTTTATGTTGGTTTTTTTATTAGGTAACTTAACAAAACAACAACAGCTTTAAATGCCATTCAATAATCTTCATTTTTGGGAAAAATTTAAAACATTTGACAAACTCTAGCTGCTCCTTTGTGACAGAACTTTTATTGTCAAATAACTTTTATTCATTTTTGTAACCAAAAAAGATATTTTATAAATAAAAATGCCAAAAGCATATTTTTGTACTTTTTTAATTTTAAAAAGCTTCCTTTTTTTAAAGATATTATAAGCAAGTGGGGTTTTTTTCCGAATGGTAATAGAGTAGTGCAAACATTTTAGTCTTTTTATGTTTTCTTCATTGTTTTTAAGAAATTTTTTAAATCTACGACTTTTTTCCAAAATATTTTTTTACCAAATAATTTTTATAAACACATTTTTAGCAGGTAGTTTAAATGCAAAATTTTTTTGGGTCTTTATTTGGGTTATTATTCCGTTAATAAAGCGGGAGATTTTTCAAAAAAGAAATCGAACAAGTACGAATAGAAAATTTTTTTTAAAGTAAAGAGAATAATCCAAATCGTTTATTCTTAAAACAATATCTTAATTTTTACACTTACAAATGGTAACACGATACAATGAACAACATAATCCGATATAAATCCCTCCGGGTTTTAAAGGGGGCCTACAGCAAAAAATTTTCCCCATTTTGAAATTTTGGGAAATTTAAAATTTTTTTGGTAAATAATTTCAAATTTAAATTTATTATTTTTTGATAATAAACCATTAAATCATTTTTTTTTTAAATGTTTTCCAAAATTGCATGTAGATCTTTATGGAATTTTTAAATTATTTTGAATAACCTAAGAATTATAAATGGACATGTTTTTGTAATTTTTGAGAAAGTTTCCCAATACTTTTTAAATTTCTCCTTTGGGAAATATAAAAAATGTATTAAAATTTTAAATTTTTTTGAAAACCCTAACAAAAAAAACTGGTGCCTCCCTGTTTAAAACACATAAAAAAAGGTTGGCATTGGGTTTAAAAACTTCATAAAATTTTAGTAAAGTGGGGAGTAACCCCATCTTCCCGGACGGTTGGCTCAAAAGGGGAGTAAACTTAACAAATCTCATTTTTAATTTTGCAGTGAGGGTTATGGGAGCATTTGCCCATTTTCCCAAAGGGATTTATTTTTTAATTTTTTGTTAAATTTTTTTCAACTTTAAAACTATTTTTGGGGATTACTTTTTAAACTGTAAGTTAATATTTTTAAAAAATTAAGACTTTATATTACTTGTAAACAAAAAAAAAAGCAAACGATTAGTCAAATAAATTAATTAAATTTTTATACCTTAAATGGGCGCACTTTGTTGGTTTTTACCCCCTTGGGGGAATCATTGGTATACGATGGTTCCAAAACCCGGTGGAGGGCTGGAGCGGGGGTGTCAGAAAATGGGGTTAATTTCCACAAAGAACAGGTACTGTTTTTTAAAAGAAATATTCTTTCTGCCTTGAAAAGAAAATAAAAAGGGGTTACAAAACAAACATTTTAATTTTTAGTGCCAGGCTCCCCCAAAAGTAAATCCCCAATCTCCAACTACATGGGGAAAAAAAACTGATCCAAAACCAACGGGTAACCCCCTTTCCAATATTAAGGAAAAACAAAAAATAGTCAAATATAATATACTTTAAAAAGATGGTCTTCCTAAAAGTGGGTTTGTACGGTATAAAAACCCTAAGAGGAATACCAAATTCATCAATGGGGGCCCAAGGCAGATTGGCGACGAGGGGGGAAAAGCCTACCACAACTGTGGAATATGAACTTAAATCACAAAAGACAGGCATTTTTTGGGGAAGAAAAAATGAGCCCACAGGAATATTTTAAACCCAAAACCCGTCTCGAGATTATACAGACTTGTAGACGGACAATGGGAGATTAGGCACAAAACCCCAAAAGGGCTGCGCTGACTCTGGTAGGGGAAAGACGGCTCCTAAAAAAGAAGAAGAAGAAGGAGAAGAAAAAAAGAAGAAGAAGAAGAAAAACCCCCCTAAATAGAAAATAATAAAATGTCCCTTTTAAAAAATCCCTTGGGGTTATCTTGGGAAAATTATTAAAAAAAAACTATAAAGATCGAGCAATAAAAACTATAAGGATCAAATGTAAGTAAAATTTGTCCCCGTTTTTAAATACCACTTTATAGTTACGAAAAAAAATTTTTTTCATAAAAATGTTGTTTTTTTTGAACGAAAAAAAAACATTTTTGGGTTAAAAATCACATATTAGGTGTTTTTTTATTTCCCAAGATTTTAATAGGCAGATTTTTTAAAAATTTCCCTTTATCTTTACTTCCAAAAATAAAGGGACGCTAATTAAGAATCTTAGGTAAAAATTTGGAAATTTAGAATGGAATTTAAAAAAATTGCGGATTTTGGCATTTATAAACCTTTTTTAGATTTAGGATGAAAAGGGTTTTTTAAAGGGAAGCTAGGTTAAAATTTGAAAATTAATAATTTTAAAATTTAAAATTTGTAAATTTAAAAGGGGCTTATTAAAAATGGCGTTTTAAAAAATGGGGGGTTTTTGGTATTTTAAACCGTTTTGTTTTTAAATTGGGAAATAAAAGGGAAATCGATTCCTTTTAAAAATCGGTTTCCTTTAAAAAAGGAATCGTTTCCCGGGATCTTTTTAAAATTTATATGACAAATGGGGATCACGAATCCTATTTTTCAAAAATAATCGATACCAGCCTTCGACCCTTTAAAAAAGGAATCGATTCCTGGGTTAGTTTTTCCCAGCTCGTCGTATACAAAAATTCGAAATAATATATGCCTAGAAATGGGTTTTCCATTAATAAACGATTATAGTTTAAAAAAAACATACAAAAAACAAACATTTAATCTATTTATAACATGGCCAAAAAAATTTTTTTTTTAAAATCAAAATACTTAAAAAAAAGTTAAACAAATATGATTTCCAGAATTTACAAACAAAAGATTGTTAAAAAAATATTGTAACTAAATATTTTTAAAATGAGCATTAACGATCCAAACCCTTTAATGGCTTTAAAAAACCCCTTTTTCCCTTTTTTTAAAAAAAACAAAAAAAAAAAAGACCTTTTAAAAAAAAAAAAATTTTTTTTTTAAAAACCTTTTCCCAAAAAAAATTTTTTTTTAAAAAAAAAAAACCCCCTTTTAAAAAAAACCCTTTTTTTGGGGGTTTTCCCAAAATTTTAAAAAATTTTTTTAAAATTTTTTTTTCCCGGGAAATTAAAAAAAAATTTTTTTTAAAAAAAAAAAAAAGGGGAAAAAAAACCAAAAAAAAGGGTTTTTTTTTTTTTGGGGGGTTTTTTTAAAAAAGGGGTTTTTTTTAAATTTTTTTTGGGGTTTCAAAATTTTTTTTTTTAAATTTTTTTTTTAAAAAAAAAAATTTTTTTAAAAAAAAAAAAAAAAGGGAAAAAAAAAAAAATTTTTTCCCCCCAAATTTTTTAAAAAAGGGGTTTAAAAAAAAGGAAATTTTTTTTTTTTTTCCAAATTTTTGGAAAAATTTTTAAAAAAATTTTTTTTAAAAAAAAAAAAAAAAATTTTTTTTTTTGGGAATTTAAAAACAAAGGGTTTAAAAAAAAAAATTTTTTTTTTTTTTTTTTAAAAAGTTTTTGCCCAAGGAAACCAAAAAATTTTAAAAAAAGGGGGGGTTTTTTTTTTTTTTTTTTAAAAAAAAAAAAATTTTTAAAAAAAAAAAAAAAATTGGGGGGTTTTTTTTTTTTTCCCCCCAAAAAATTTCCCCCAAAAAAAAAAAGGAAACAGGGGGGAAAATTTTTGGGGGGCCCTTTTTAAAAGGGGAAAATTTTCCCCTTTTTTTTTTGGAAAAAGGGGAAAAAAATTTTTTGGGAAAACCCCTTTTTTTAAAAAAAAGGGGGGAAAAAAAGAATTTTTTTTTAAAAAAAAAAAAAAAAAAAATTTTTTTCCCCCCTTTAAAAAAATTTTTTTTTTAAAAAAAAAACCCCTTTTTTAACCCAAAAAAAAAATTTTTTTTTAAAAAAAACCCCCCCCCCCCGGGCCCCCCCCTTTTTTTTTTCCCCCCCAAAAGGGGGAAAAAACCCCCCCAAAAAACCCCCAAAAAAAAAAAATTCTTTCCCCTTTTTAAAGAAAGGGGGGTTTTCCCTTTTAAAATTCAAAAAGGGAAAAACCAACCCCCGGGGAAAAAAAAGGGGGGTTTCCCCAATTTAAAAAAAAAAATTTAAAAAATTTTCTAAAAAAATTTTTTTTTTAAAAAACCCAAAATTTTTTTCCCCCCCGGGGCCCCCCCCCTTTTTCCAAAAAAAATTAAGCTCTCCCCCCTTCAAAAGAGCGACGATAACATTTAACATGTGTAAAAAAAAAATTCAAAGAATTTTTTCCTTTTCTGAAAGGAATTAGTCAAAACATTTTCTTAAAATTTTTCAATCAAGAAAATGTAGATATCGGCAAGTTTTATAAGTAGCAGCATTTATTAAGAAACAAATTAGGCTTTCGGCTAAAAGTCAAGAATTTTTTTCAAAAGAAGAAATATCTACATTTATTAATGAAGCACCTAATGAAATATATCTTTTGAAAAAAAATTCGACCATTTTCGGACTTGCTGGCGCCTGCAGATGAGAAGAACTCGCAAAAATGAAAACATCCGACATCGAGGACAAAGGCAACTAATTGTTGTGAAGATTCCAAACGCAAAAACTATACTTTCACGTACTTTCGTCCTGTCTGAAGAGATCAACGACGGAAAGTATTTGTTCTTATATCGGAAGTATACAGCATTACGGCCACCGACAAAAACAGCAACGGTTTTTCGTACATTTAAAAAAGGGAATTTGCACACAACAATGCGTTGGGATCAATACATTTGGAAGATCCCTTTCTGAGATAGCAGCATTTTTAAAGTTTCCGAATCCAGAGCCATATAGGCCCAAAGCCGATCTTCTGCAACGTTACTTGCAAATCCGAAAGACTCGGATATAAAGGGTTAGGCGGTTGAACGACAACGGTAGCCGAGGGATTTAAAGAAACAGGTACAAAAAAAGTAAAAAAATTAAACTGAAACAGCCAAAACTCAAAAAGCCAGTTGAAATGTCCACAGATGTTCAATCAGCTAAACAAAGATTTCCTTAACATCGAGCAGCGAACCATCATCGACGTTCCTAAGAAATCATTTGAAATCGGCCATAAACCTTCAACATGCAACTAATTGTACTTTAACATTAATATTGTTAATAAAAATTTAATAATATTTTTTTGTATAATCAGTTAAAATAAAAATTTAATTATTTACTTTGGATTTTTAATTTTTTACTGAAATATTAGTGTATTTTTAATAATCATATTCTTTAAAAAACGCTCGTAGAAAAAGTATTCGCAATTAGAAAAAGTATTGTTCCTAATTACTTGCGAAAGTGACTTTTCCGCACTTAGTCGTTCGTTTCGTCTAACTGCTTTGGCGTGCGGAAAAGTATCATTTTTGCGCACTTATTAGGAAAATAACTATATTATTAAATTTAATTTTAAAAAAGTATTGCACTGGGTTGCCCAAACAATTATGGTTAATGATTTGATCAAATAAAAGAAAAAAGTGATACATTTTTTATAATGTCAATTTTATGTTTTTATTCTAATGAAAGTACTGATATAGCACACATTTTTTTTTTTATATCATAAATAAAAATTTTAATCATTTCTTTAGTTTTAAATTTCAAAAAATTTTTAGAGGCTTTATTTATGAATCATTTATGTAAAGTAAAAAATAATAATTGACATTATATAGATGTATAAAAAATATATATTTTTAAATTAATATTAGCCTTGACCATAATTTTTTAGGCAACTATACCTACATACTATATTTTATAAAAATTATTTTTTTCCGGTTGGCAGATGAAAGAAGGTCGTTTCTAATTCGGATCTAGAGACTAAACGAATAAATTAAAATTTTCTTCATATAAGGGGGCCCAACCACTGTGTTCACACATCGTCGTTGTGGTTGGGCCCAGTAGGATCTTTGGGAAAATGCGCTAGAGTTGCTGGTTATCGGCAAACTCTTGTTCCACCGTATGGAACGGGATCCGAAGCTAAGATGAACACAAGGCTTTAACTCAAGGTGTTAGCATACCGTGCTGATAAGTAAATGACATCCTGTGCTTAAACAGGTGTCCCCAACGGTGCCTCTGAGATCAGGGCGACCCTTAGAGTATCTAGCCTTACTGCGGTAATGGGTCTGCCGTGGGGGACTATTACTTCCTAGTTAAACAGAAAGCGGACAGAACCGCTTTCAAAGGAAAAAAAATGACAGGTCTGACCGAAACGGATAAATTCGTTTCGGGAGGTGCCACTCAAGGTCACTAGCAGACAGTGCGGACCGAAACGGGTGAATCGTTTTGTAAAGGGGCCCCTGAAGACGCACCTGTTTCACGGGGAAAAGGGCTACTCCATCCCGAACAAACAGGTGCAAGGAAGGGTTCCCCGAATTCAAACAAAAGGCGGACAGAATCGCCTTTTTAGGAAAAAGGGTTCCCTGGCTTTAAACAGAAAGCGAATAGGACCGTTTTCATAGGATAAGGCCGGAGATGCGGCCTCAGAAAGAACAACTGGTTCCTGTAACAAGGACCTGGTAGCTACCCACGTCACTAGACCGGGAGAAGAGGGCATGATGGATCTAATTGTCTGCTCGTCATGCTCTCCAGGAGACAGGGTCACAAGGACACACCAGAACGCATTGTGCTCGTGTCCGGTAGCGACACGACTAAGAGGAGATGTAAGAACTCTCTCCCAATCTGGTATCGGATTCATTAGAAGTCCGATCCTATTGGGAGAAATATAAAAAGGTGTGAGCCACAATAGACCGACCGGTCGCAGAGGAGGACGTAAAAAGTCCACTCACTTTAAACCTACCTATATACAGGGTGATTGGTAAGTGGAGGCGAAAAATGAAGACTTAAATAATATTTTTAATTCTGAACCGAAAACCAAGAATACTTTTTTGTAAACTTTCCTTTGTTTTCAAGATGACAACACTATAAAGTTTTGCCAAAGGTAAAATTTTAAATCACATTGTGGGTGTCGCTAATCAAGTTTTTTCAATACATTTACGTATGAATTAGTTTGAAGTCAAAGTCAGACACTTGTCAAATCTGTTATTGGAAAATTCAACAACATAAACAATATCAATGTATTCTTCGTTGGGGAAATTTTTTTTTTTGTGATTTTTCCAATAACAGATTGCAATGT
>JAHBCN010026788.1:0-10403 GCA_019359885.1 Listronotus oregonensis | reverse complement strand
AAAATGCTTTGTTTAAATTGAAAAAAAAAAATTAAAAAAAAAAATAATTTTTTAAAAAAATTAAAGTTTATCCTAGTATTTTTAGTTTTTTTATTACTTGCCCATAAAAAAATTAAGAAAAAAATTAAAAAAATTAAAATTTTTAAAAAAATTTTAATTTGAGAAAAAAAAATAAATAAAAAATAGTGTTTAAGTTATCCAAAATCAAAATATTTTTTTTTAAAAATTTTTATTTTTTAATGTTTTGGTTAGTTAGAAATAAAAATTCAAAAAAACCTAATAAATTAATAAAGGATACTAAGTTAATCTTTTTATCAAAAAAAAATTGATTTAAATGTTTTTAATTTTATTAAAAAGAATCTAATTTTGCTTTTCCGATTATATTTATTAAGAAAATAAAAAAAAATTGTTTAAAAAAAAAAAAATTTTTCCAAAAATTTACATGAAAAAAACCCTTTTTTTTCCCTTTTGTAAAAGAAATTTTTGGTTAAAATCAAATTATTCTTTATTTTTCGTCTTTTTAAAAAAAATATTTATATACCTTTTTATCTAGACAAGTTACTACAACTGACCACAACTAACCCAATAGGCAAATAATCCACTAAAATTATTATTTTATATTCAAATCTATTTCGTGGGAACAAAAAACATAAGAGATAGACTTTAGGTTAGCCCAAATCAATTATTTTTTAAAAAAGTTTTACTTTAGAAGAGAGTTAGTTTTAAATATCCTTCATAATACAAAAATTATTAAACAATTCTTAAAATCTTATAAATTAATTAGGTATACTTTTTAAAATTTACCGTAGTATCTCTAACAAATTACGAAATAAGATCAGAAAGGCAAAAATTAACTTTTTTTAATAAATTTTTAAGTTTTCTTGACCTAAATGAAAAATGTTAGAATTTTTTTCTTAAAATAGTAATTGGAAAGGGGGCATGAGAAGTTAAAAGATATATTCAAGGAAATAGTCAGTCTCTGCTTAATAATTTTAAGTTACTTAACCCAAAATGTTTTGTTTAAATTGAAAAAAATAATAAATTAAAAAAAAAATTACTTATTTAAAAAATTAAAGTCTTATCCTAGAATTTTTAATGTTTTTATTACTTGCCCATATAAAAATTAGCAAACAATTCAAGAAAATTATAATTTTTTAACAGCAAGTGACTTGTGAGAACAAAAAATAATAATAAATAGTGTTTAAGTTATCCAAAATCAAAATAGTTTTCTAAAATTGTTTACTTTTAATGATGGTTAGTTAGAAATCAATTCTAAAAACCTAATAAATGAATAAAGGATACTAAATTAATCTTTTATCTAAAAAATTGATTAAAATACTAATAATTTTATTAAAAGAATCTAATTTTTGCTTTTTGATTATATTTATTAGAAAATAAGACAAATTGTTTAAAACAAAAAAAATTGCAAAAATTACATGAATAAAACCTTTTTTTCCCCTTTTGTACAGAAATTTTTGGTTAAAATCAAATTATTCTTTATTTTTCGTCTTATTAAAAATATTTATATACCTTTTTATCTAGACAAGTTACTACAACTGACCACAACTAACCACAATAGGCAAATAATCCACTAAAATTATTATTTTATATTCAAATCTATTTCGTGGGAACAAAAAACAATAAGAGATAGACTTTAGGTTAGCCCAAGTCAATTATTTTTTAAAAAAGTTTTACTTTAGAAGAGAGTTAGTTTTAAATATCCTTCATAATACAAAAATTATTAAACAATTCTTAAAATCTTATAAATTAATAGTTAGGTATACTTATTAAAATTTACCGTAGTATCTCTAACAAATTACGAAGTAAGATCAGAAAGGTAAAAATTAACTTTTTTTTAATAAATTTTTAAGTTTTCTTGACCTAAATGAAAAATGTTAGAATTTTTTCTAAAAATAGTAATTGGAAAGGGGGCATGACAAGTTAAAAGATATATTCAAGGAAATAGTCAGTCTCTGCTTAATAATTTTAAGTTAGTTAACCCAAAATGCTTTGTTTAAATTGAAAAAATAATAAATTAAAAAAAATTACTTATTTAAAAAATTAAAGTCTTATCATAGAATTTTTAGTTTTTTATTACTTGCCCATATAAAAATTAGCAAACAATTCAAGAAAATTATAATTTTTAACAGTAAGTGACTTGTGAGAACAAAAATAATGATATATAGTGTTTAAGTTATCCAAAATCAAAATATTTTTCTAAAATTGTTTACTTTTAATGATGGTTAGTTAGAAATCAATTCTAAAAACCTAATAAATGAATAAAAGATACTAAATTAATCTTTTTATCTAAAAAATTGATTAAAATACTTATAATTTTATTAAAAAGAATCTAATTTTTGCTTTTCCGATTATATTTATTAAGAAAATAAAACAAATTGTTTAAAACAAAAAAAAATTGCAAAAATTACATGAATAAAACCTTTTTTCCCCTTTTGTACAGAAATTTTTGGTTAAAATCAAATTATTCTTTATTTTTCGTCTTATTAAAAATATTTATATACCTTTTATCTAGACAAGTTACTACAACTGACCAAAACTATACAATAGGCAAATAATCCACTAAAATTATTATTTTATATTCAAATCTATTTCGTGGGAACAAAAAACAATAAGAGATAGACTTTAGGTTAGCCGAAATCAATTATTTTTTAAAAAGTTTTACTTTAGAAGAGAGTTAGTTTTAAATATCCTTCATAATACAAAAATTATTAAACAATTCTTAAAATCTTATAAATTAATTTAGGTATACTTTTAAAATTACCGTAGTATCTCTAACAAATTACGAAATAAGATCAGAAGGTAAAAATTAACTTTTTTTTAATAAATTTTTAAGTTTTCTTGACCTAAATGAAAAATGTTAGAATTTTTTCTAAAAATAGTAATTGGAAGGGGCATGAAAGTTAAAAGATATATTCAAGGAAATAGTCAGTCTCTGCTTAATAATTTTAAGTTATTAACCCAAAATGCTTTGTTTAAATTGAAAAAAATAATAAATTAAAAAAAAATTACTTATTTAAAAATTACAAGTCTTATCCTAGAATTTTAAGTTTTTTATTACTTGCCCATATAAAAATTAGCAAACAATTCAAGAAAATTATAATTTTTTAACAGTAACTGACTTGTGAGAACAAAAATAATATAATTGTGTTTAAGTTATCCAAAATCAAAATATTTTTCTAAAATTGTTTACTTTTAATGATGGTTAGTTAGAAATCAATTCTAAAAACCTAATAAATGAATAAAGGATACTAAATTAATCTTTTATCTAAAAAAATTATTAAAATACTTATAATTTTATTAAAAAGAATCTAATTTTTACTTTTCCGATTATATTTATTAAGAAAAATAAAACAAATTGTTTAAAACAAAAAAAATTGCAAAAATTACATGGAATAAAACCTTTTTTCCCCTTTTGTACAGAAATTTTTGGTTAAAATCAAATTATTCTTTATTTTTCGTCTTATTAAAAATATTTATATACCTTTTTATCTAGACAAGTTACTACAACTGACCAAAACTATTCACAATAGGCAAATAATCCACTAAAATTATTATTTTATATTCAAATCTATTTCGTGGGAACAAAAAACAATAAGAGATAGACTTTAGGTTAGCCGAAATCAATTATTTTTTAAAAAAGTTTCACTTTAGAAGAGAGTTAGTTGTGGTTAGTTGTGGTTAGTTGTTTTTTTAATAAATCTTAAGTTTTCTTGACCTAAATGAAAAATGTTATGATTTTTTTCTAATTTTGCATTTACATAAAGAAAGGTACATCCCACAACATCCGAAAATTCTGTCTTACAAGGATATATAGTTTGGTCTTGACAAAGTTCGAAATTGTGAAAGAATTCATTGTAATATCCGGAACATATCCTAATTTAGACCGGTATATTTTTTGAGCCGATACAGATGCGAGTTTGAAATTTTGCAGTTACATAAAGAAAGGTACGTCCCATAACGTCCTAAAATTCTGTCTTACAAGGATATATAGTTTGGTCTTGACAAAGTTAGAAATTGTGAAAAAATTCATTGTAATATCCGGAACATATCCTAATTTAGACCGGTATATTTTTTGAGCCGATACAGATGCGAGTCTGAAATTTTGCAGTTACATAAAGAAAGGTACGTCCCACAAGATCCTAAAATTCTGTCTTACAAGGATATATAGTTTGGTCTTGACAAAGTTCGAAATTGTGAAAAAATTAATTGTAATATGCGGAACATAACCTAATTTAGACCGGGATATTTTTTGAGCCGATACAGATGCGACTTTGAAATTTTGCAGTTACATAAAGAAAGGTACGTCCCACAACATCCTAAAATTCTGTCTTACAAGGATATATAGTTTGGTCTTGACAAAGTTCGAAATTGTGAAAAAATTCATTGTAATATCCGGAACATATCCTAATTTAGACCGGTATATTTTTTGAGCCGATAGAGATACGACTTTGAAATTTTGCAGTTACATAAAGAAAGGTACATCCCAAATCCTAAAATTCTGCCTTGCAAGGATATATGTTTGGTCTTGACAAAGTTCGAAATTGTGAAAAAATTCATTGTAATATCCGGAAAACATATCCTAATTTAGACCGGATATTTTTGAGCCGATAGAGATACGACTTTGAAATTTTGCAGTTACATAAAGAAAGTCATCCCACAACATCCTAAAATTCTGTCTTACAGGATATATAGTTTGGTCTTGACAAAGTTCGAAATTGTGAAAAAATTTATTGTAATATCCGGAACATATCCTAATTTAGACCGGGATATTTTGTGAGCCGATACAGATGCGACTTTGAAGTTTTGCAGTTACATAAAGAAAGGTACTTCCCACAACATCCTAAAATTCTGTCTTACAAGGATATACAGTTTGGTCTTGACAAAGTTCGAAATTGAAAAAATTCATTGTAATATCCGGAAAACATATCCTAATTTAGACCGGTATATTTTTTGAGCCGATAGAGATACGACTTTGAAATTTTGCAGTTACATAAAGAAAGGTACATCCCACAACATCCTAAAATTCTGTCTTACAAGGATATATAGTTTGGTCTTGACAAAGTTCGAAATTGTGAAAAAATTCTAACATTTTTCATTTAGGTCAAGAAAACTGAAAAATTTATTAAAAAAAGTTAATTTGCCTTTCTGATCTTATTTCGTATTTTGTTAGAGATACTACGGTAAATTTTAAAAAGTATACCTAATTAATTTATAAGATTTTAAGAATTGTTTAATAATTTTTGTATTATGAAGGATATTTAAAACTAACTCTCTTCTAAAGTAAACCTTTTTTAAAAAATAATTGATTTGGGCTAACCTAAAGTCTATCTCTTATTTTTTTTTGTTCCCACGAAAAGATTTGAATATAAAATAATAATTTTAGTGGATTATTTGTCTATTGTGGTTAGTTGTGGTCAGTTGTAGTAACTTGTCTAGAAAAAAAAGTATATAAATTTTTTAATAAGAAAAAATAAAGAATAATTTGATTTTAAAAAAAATTTCTGTACAAAAAAAAAGGTTTTATTCATGAAATTTTTTTAATTTTTTTTTTTTAAAAATTTTTTTTATTTTCTTAATAAATATAATGGAAAAGAAAAATTAGATTTTTTTTAAAAAAAAAATTATAAGTATTTAAAAAAATTTTTTTGTAAGAAATTAATTTTACCTTTATTCATTTATTAGGTTCTTAGAACTGATTTCTAATAACCATCTTAAAAGTAAAAATTTTGAAAAATATTTTGTTTTTGGATAACTTCACTATTTTTTTATTTTTTTTTTTTAGACTTTTTTAAAAAAAATTTAATTTTCTTGAATTTTTTAATTTTTTGGGGGAAAGTAAAAAAACACTAAAAATTTAGGAAAACTTTAATTTTTTTTTAAAAGGAATTTTTTTTTTTAATTTTTTTTTTTTTTAATTTAAACAAAGCATTTTGGGTTAATAACTTAAAATTATTAAGCAGAGACTACTATTTCCTTGAATATATCTTTTAACTTCTCATGCCCTCTTTCCAATTACTATTTTTAAAAAAAAATTCTAACATTTGTTTTGGTCAAGAAAACTTAAAAATTTATTAAAAAAATTTAAATTTTTTTTCCTTCTGATTTTATTTCGAAATTTGTTAGAGTACTACGGTAAATTTTAAAAGTATATAATTAATTTATGTTTTGAATTGTTTAATAATTTTTTATTATGAAGGATATTTAAAACTAACCCCTTCTAAAAGAAACTTTTTAAAAAAAATATTTGGGTAACCTAAAGTCTATCTCTTATTGTTTTTTTTTCCCCACAAAATAGATTTGAATATAAAATAATAATTTTAGTGGATTATTTGCCTATTGTGGTTAGTTGTGGTCAGTTGTAGTAACTTGTCTAGAAAAAAAGGTATATTTTTTTAATAAAACGAAAAAAAAGAATAATTTGTTTTTAAACCCAAAAAATTTTGTACAAAAGGGAAAAAAAGGTTTTTTCATGTAAGTTTGCAATTTTTTTTTTTTTAAACAATTTGTTTTATTTTCTTAATAATTATAATAAAAAGCAAAAATTAGATTCTTTTTAATAAAACTATAACATTTTAATCAATTTTTTAGATAAAAAGTTTTTAACCCTTTATTCATTTTTAGGTTTTTACATACATTGGGGCAAAAAACCGATTTTTAATAACCGATATCTTAAGAATATCGATGAACATTTTCAAGATGTTTGATAAACGGGGTTAAAACGAGGAAAAGTAATGAAAGAAATATCGGAAGAAAATTACTCTTTAATTAAAACTCATTTTAAATTTCCCCATCCCCCAGTATCTCACTACAAATTATCTCACGCGCCTCTAAAAGATACCTTTCAGATCTTACCATCTATCAGCTTTGGGATGATTAAAAAAAAACCCAATCGCAAAATTTCTTACAAACATACAAAAAATTTTTTCAGAAAGTATTGGTTTTTCAAAACCATCACAAGATGAATGCCCTAGTTGTGGCATTTATACAGAACACATAAAAGAAAAAAATAATACAGAATCAGAAACAGAAAATAATAAAAAAGGGAAACCATAACGACCATTCCCCCAAAAACTTTAAATTTGTAAAAATATAAAAAGCATAAAGAAAGATATCCCCGGGTCGTAAATTATACGAACATGATGTAAAAATTTTGGGGAAAAATTTAAAAGGGATTTGTATGCAGTAGACATGCAAAAAATTCTTATCATTCCAAAGATGACCATTAAAAACTCATTTTTTGTGAGCAGATTGATATGCTTTAACGAAACCTTTGAAAATTTTTTAAGAAAAAATGGCACTCATTTTTTCATGCTGTGGCATAAAACAACAAAAGGCCCACTGGACCGGACGTAGTTTCAACATTCTATAATTTTTTTAAGACAACTCAGTGATGATAAAAAACATATTATATTTTGGGCAGATAACTGCGCTGCACAGAAAAAAAATTGGACATTGTTTGGTTCATGTGTCATATTTGTAAATGAAGATTGGGGACCTGAAACAAAAACTTTAGGTTTTTCCCGGGGCCCAAAATTCTTTTTGGAAACCCGGTGCACTACACGGGGCGATCGGCAAAAAATGGAACAAAGAAAAAGGGAATTTTCTTACGAAGCCCTTTCCCAAATTAATTAAGTCCTCTTGTAAGAATTCTTGGTTTAAATTAAAAAGGGGCCATCAGACTTTCTAAGTTTTGAAAACGGTTGTCAAACTGAAAGCAAAATAAAATAATATACCCTTATTAGCTGATATAAAAGAATGCCAATTTAAAAAGGATCTGGTCTTTTTTTTTAAGTCTAAATTTTTGCTGAAACGGACTTCAAGGAAGTAAAATTTTTAAAACCTAAGTTTAAACACAATCCCTTCCATTGGCTGGACCTTTATCCACTGCTGGGGGTATAAATTTGGAAAAAAAAGGAAAAAAAAAATTAAAGAATTGATAAATCACATGCCGCCCAAGAAACAACTTTTTTGGAAGGGAACTTCCGGGTCAGATTGCAAGTGACCGGTTTGGTAGATGAAGATCCGTAAATTCATTATGTATTTTACGTTTTATTTCAATTAATATATCCCCTTTAGACCGGGGTATTTTTTGAATGATAAAAATGGGGTTTGAAATTTTGCAGTTACATAAAAAAAGGTACTTTCCATAACGTCCTAAAATTCTGTCTTACAAGGATTTTTTATTTGGGCTTGACAAAGTTCGAAATTGTGAAAAAAACTTGTAATACCCGGGGAAAAAATATTCCCTTTTTAAAAGGTATTTTTTTTTGGCCCCATACAGATCAGTTTAAAATTTTTTATTTACATAAAGAAAAGGACCCCTAACCTAAAATTCTGTCTTACAAGGATAAAAGTTTTTTGAAAAGTTGAAATTGTGAAAAATTCATTGTAAAAAATCCGGAAAACATATCCTAATTTGCCCCGGGGGTTTTTTTTAGCCGATAGAGATACGACTTTGAAATTTTGCAGAATAAAAAAAAGGACATCCCACAACATCCTAAAAATTTTTCTTCGGGTTATATTTTTTAAAAGGGTTTAAAAAGGAAAAAAAATTTTAACATTTTTTATTTATCCCAAAAAAAATAAAAAAAATTTTTAAAAAAAAAAATTTGTTTTTTGATCTTATTTCGATTTTTGAGATACACAAAAATTTTAAAAAATACCCAATTTTTATAAATTTTTTTAAAAAATTTTTTAAAAAATTTTTTTTTATGGGTTTTTTTTAAAAACCCCTTCAAAAAAAACTTTTTTAAAAAAAATTGATTTGGGCTAACCCTTTATTTTTTTTTTTTTTGAAAAAGGGTTTGAATATAAAATAAAATTTTTTTGTGGATTTTTTGCCTTTGGTTTTGGGGTCATTTTAGTAACTGGTTTTGAAAAAAAGGTTTTAAATATTTTTAAAAGACGAAAAAAAAAAATTTAAATTTTATTTTACCAAAAATTTCTTAAAAAAGGGAAAAAAAAAGGGTTTTTTTCATGAAATTTTTTTTTTTTTTTGTTTTTTAAAATTTTTTTTTTTTTTAATAAATAAAAAAGGAAAAAAAAAAATTGATTTTTTTTAATAAAATTTTTTTTTAAAAATTTTTTTTAGAAAAAAATTTAAATTTTGTACCCTTTTTTTCATTTTTTTTTTGAAGTTTTTAACCCATCATTAAAAATTTTAGAAAAATTTTTTTTATTTTGGATAATTTTTAAAAACTATTTTTTATTATTTTTTTTTTCCCAAAAATACTTGTTTTAAAAAAAATTTTAATTTTCTTAAATTTTTTTTCCCAAATTTTTTTAGGGCAAATAATAAAAACACTAAAAAATTTAGGGTAAGATTTTTTTTTTTAAATAAATAAATTTTTTTTTTTTTTTTATTATTTTTTCCCCAAATTTTAAAAAAAAAGGGATTTTGGGTTAAAACTTAAAAATTTTTAAAGAGCCCCCCTATTTCCTTGAATATATCTTTTTAAATTTATGCCCCCTTTTCCCAAATTTTATTTTTAAAAAAAAATTTTTAAATTTTTCATTTGGGGCCCAAAAAAATTTAAAAATTTTTTAAAAAAAATTTTAAATTTTTCCCCCTTTTGAAACTTTTTTAATTTTTTAAATCTAAAAAATTTTAAAAAAAACCAAAATTTAATTTTTTAAATTTTTTTAAAAATTTTTTTTAAAAATTTTTTTATTATGAAGGATTTTAAAACAACCTTTTTAAAAAAAAACTTTTTTAAAAATAAATTTATTTGGGCTAACCAAGTTTTTTATTTTTTTTGTTTTCCCCAAAAAGTTTGAATATAAAATAATTTTTAGGGGGGTTATTTTTCCATTGTGGTTAGTTGTGGTCAGTTTATAATTTCTAGATAAAAAAGGGATATAAATATTTTTTTAAAAAACGAAAAAAAAGAAAATTTGTTTTTAAACCCAAAAAAATTTTTGTACAAAAAGGGGAAAAAAAAGGTTTTTTTTCTTTAATTTTTGAATTTTTTTTTTTTAAAAAAAAATTTTTTTTTATTTTCTTAAAAATTTTAATAAAAAAAAAAAATTAGATTTTTTTTAATAAAACTATAAAATTTTAATAAATTTTTTTTTAAAAAAAAAATTAATTTGTTTCCCTTTTTTCTTTTTTTTGGGTTTTTTTGAAAATTTTAATAACCATCTTTTTAAAAAAAAAAAATTTTTGAAAAAATTTTTTATTTTGGAAACTTAAACAATTTATTTTTTTTTTTGTTTACAAGTCATTGCGTTAAAAAATTTTAATTTTTTTTAATTGTTTCTTTTTATATAAAAAAAAAAACACTAAAAATTCTAGGATAAGACTTTAATTTTTTTAAAAAAAAAAATTTTTTTTTTAAAATTTTTTAAATTTTTTTTAATTTAAACAAAGCATTTTGGGTTAA
>JAHBCN010026787.1:0-10467 GCA_019359885.1 Listronotus oregonensis | reverse complement strand
TAAGACATCGAGTAGTCAGAAACATCTACTATAACCAATCAGCAGTCATTAGAATTGAAAAAATTGAAGAAAAACAAATAAGGAGAGGCGTGCGGCAAGGAGAATGCCCCTTGCTTTTTAATGTTTACTCTAAACAAATTACAAAGCTGGCTTTGGATGGGATGGATGAAGAAATACTTATTGGTGGTGAACATCTAAATAATATTAGGTATGCATCTTTGCGGATACTTTGAAGGGTCTGCAGGCACTAATTTCAAGCGTTGCAGAGACTAGTCAAAGATATTTGACTAGTCTCATTTTTCAACATCAAAAAAACAAAGTATATGACGATCAGTAAAAATCAAACACCAATAGGACAGTTGCTAGTCAATCAAAAACCAATAACATATGTATCTAGCTACGTTTATCTTGGTACAAATATTAATGACAAATGGGACCACTCAGTTAAGATTAAATAAATAATTAAGAAAGCTAGAACAGCATTTATCAAAATAAACAAACTCCCCCTAAAGACCAAAATACGCTTATTGCGATGCTATGTCTTTACGGCCCTTTCTCTACGGGGGGAAATTTATGGACGCTGACAGAAGCATCCATGAAAAAAATTAGAGGCATTCGAGATGTGGTGTTACAGGCGTATACCGAAGATTTTGGGTGAACCGAATCACCAATAATGAGGTTTTACGTAAAGTGAATAAAACGTAAAATTTTAAACGGGGTAAAAAGGCGTAAACTCGAATACCTGGGCCCCATCATTCGTAACGAACAAAGATACAGCTTGTTACAGCTCATTCTGCAAGGAAAGGTACACGGAAGGAGAGGTCCAGGAAAAAGAAAAATCTCTTGGCTCCACAATTTAAGAACATGGTTCTCCCTATTAACCACAGGGCTCTTTCGAGCAACAGCCAATAAAATCAGAATAGCCATGCTAGTAGCCAACATCCGAAATGGATAGGCACCTTGAGAAAAAGACACTAAAACTTACAGTTTGACGTAAATCAAAGATTTTTATTCTTTAGCGGATAATTTAGGTAATACATTTTTATTGCTATCAGATATAGATTATCTTTATATTATTAGACATAGTTCTCTAATAATATAGATAGTATCTAGGCTTTTGGATATTATCATTACAATGAAAGTTAGCTGTTAAATAATCTTAAAGTGAGGAAATAAGATGTAAATCGAAGTGCACATTATAGAATAAAAAATACCATTCATTATCCAAAATAGAACTAGATATTTAATATTAAACTTTAACTCCTAAAGTATAACGTAAAAATGAAATTTACCCCCTTCCCCCCAGATAAAGGGATGCATAGATTTTTTTAACCCACCCCTACCTCTCGAAACCCTTACGTTATTAATGAATGGCCTCCAACTACAACAGGATAATGTAGCCTAAAATTTTTACTTCGTACCGATAAAATTTAGCCCGATATGCTTCCTCTTAAAAGGCCCGAAAAATGTGTTAAATAGAAAAATATGTAAAAAAAATGGTTTTGTTTCATGAATTTTCTAGACTCTTAAATTTGTCCTAGGACTTCATACTTGGCCAAAAACAAAATTATGCTATATACAGGGTTAGTAGAAAAACCGGAACGGTCAATTATCTCAGCAACCATCAAACATAAATTGATCAAATTTTGTACAAAGGGGTAACTGGATATGATAAATTCAAAAATTGTACTAGCAACGTTCTAAGTTTATAGTTTTCTCTGTAGATGAGGGAATTTTTAAATTTTAAATGGAATATCCTAATTGTTATTTTTGCAATCGATTGCCTCTATTAATCTTATTATGAACTGATATTATTGTTTTTTTATACCTGACAATTTTTCAAAATAAATTAGAATACAGTCCAACCAAAGTTGTTAAAAATTAGTAGGAGGGTAACGGGGCATGCAAATCCAAAAATTATTATTTTAACGTTGTTGAAAAGTTTATTTTCCCTACTCTAGGGAATTTTAAAAGTAACAGTTTTATTAGTGCAGCCGATTGCTCTTGTCAACGTTAGTATGATATCAAGTAACCGATTTTTATTCTTACTGATTCTTGAGATGACAAACCTGAATTTTTAGTAAAAAACACAAGATTCAGCATTTTATTGTAAATATTACCATAACCCTTAGATTGATATGGTGTGATAAAATTTTCACTCCTTCCATTCAATTCTTAGTAATAAATGAGTTGGTTTGTTTTTCAAAATAATCAAGAAGGCGTGGGATTTGCCTTTAAAAATTATTAATCGAGCAAGCGTGCTATTTATTTGTTTGTCATGTCATGAAAATAGTGATGAGCGAGACCGGTCTTGGTCTTGCGGTCTTGGTCTTGGTCTTGCAGCAAGACCAAGACCGAGACCAAGACCAAGACCAAGACCGCAGACCAAGACCAAGACCGGGGTATGCAAGACCAAGACCAAGACCAAGACCGAGGAGTGCAAGACTACGCAAGACCAAGACCGACCTGCAAGACTCTTGCACTTCTGCAACTTTTTTAAAAATATTATAATATTCAATTTTTTATTCAATATACAGAGGTATTTCATGCAGAAATGACAAAAAATGTGGCGAGAACTGCCAAACAAGGGGATTATTTAATGAGTAACAGGTTTCTTTAATAAAATAATAATTAAATGGATCACTTTGTTATTTTATACAGTTCTTTAATAACGATTATGAGTAAATTCAATAACATGTTTCAAAAATTATAGGATTGTGACTTAATGGTCCGACCAAGCACGATATCTCCTAAACCGTTCACGATAGAGAAAAGCTAGGGGTACAAAAGTTATAGACGCTGAAATTAACTTTTATATTCCAAATGTTTTTTTTGTTAATTAGCTAAGTGATGCCACTTACAGGGTGGATCACAAATTTTCAAAATCCAGAAAAACATTATTTCTGTTCTACACTGTAAGAAGTGGCACCATTAGATTGTTTCTAAAAAACTAAGCTATAAATGTAAAAGGGAGGAATTATTAAAAAAATATATTTTTCATGTCGTGAAGAAAATATTTTATACAAATGGATTTTAAATACCACTTCCGGTTTTGACGTAAATAATGACGTCATTTTTATCAAAACCGAAAATTATATTCAAAAACCATTCTACGTTGACATTGTTTCTATATGACAGTTTAACAATTTTACAGCATAATATACAGGGTGCTGATTTTTTTAATGGATTTTTTGTCATAAATTTTAGGTTAAAATCTAAAAATAAGGAAGTTTTCTTGAGTGGCAGATTTTGGAGATATCGAGCTTTGTCACAGTATTGAGCCACCTTGTATATGCAGAATGTTTATAAAGTATTTGTACAAACTTTAAACGGAAAATTTTTGACTAATTTAAAGATAAAAAGTTCACATGAACTAAAAAGATTTTTGATTTTTTTTTTAAACAGAAACCAATGTTTGCATATTAGAATCATTTTCACAAAAATTTCATATCTGGTTGAAATTAAAAGTTTTATTTTTCTGCTCACACAGTACATAGTTTTGTATTTCTTTTTATTTTATATGCTTTTTCAAAAAAAAATTTAATAATTCTTATCACCGAAATGTTTCTATGTGCCACTAAATGTGCCACTAATAATAATTCAACTAAAATTAAGCATAAATAAATAAACCCCTACATTTTAAATATGCTTCTTAATCAAATAATTTAAACGTATGTGTATGGTTAAAAAATTAGCATATTTTATAATTTTAATGCCGAAAATATAGTTTCCATCTTTATTTATTTTTAAGTATTAAAAAAATATATTTTATTTAATATTACTTAGTTTAAATTATTACTACCAAAAAAAAGCAAGACCTGCAAGACTCTTGCAGCAAGACCAAGACCTTCCTTTGGCTTGCAAGACCGAGACCAAGACCAGGCTTTCAAGACCAAGACCAAGACCAAGACTAGCCCGGTCTTGGTCTTGGTCTTGCTTTGCTCATCACTACATGAAAACCTCAGAAGATATTCCAAAACAATCAGATCTGACACAATAATTAAAAATTTTTACGAATTGTAGCAAATATTGTGTTATTATGGCGTTTGTACTTACCGAAAAGCAGCGAAT
Source organism: Listronotus oregonensis (assembly GCA_019359885.1). Taxonomy (NCBI): domain Eukaryota; kingdom Metazoa; phylum Arthropoda; class Insecta; order Coleoptera; family Curculionidae; genus Listronotus; species Listronotus oregonensis. The sequence continues at coordinate 6,396 of JAHBCN010026787.1, read as the reverse complement.
CGAAATTCTGATTTTTCAAGGATATGGGGATAAACAAAAATCTTAGCAAGAAGTTTGCAATTTGTTTAATGCGCTCTATCTTGAAAAACAGATAAAAATCTACTGTCCGCAGGACAGTAACAAAATTTCTTAAAATCGGCGGAGTGAAAAGAAAACCTGGATCAGGGAGACCGAAAACTGCTACGAATGATGAGAATAAGTTAAATGTTCTTTTGGAACTCAAAGAAAACCCTAAGACAAGTACCACACAATTAGCCCTAATAAGTCAGAAATCAGTCCGAAATATTTTGTGTGAAGAAAAATTCAAACCCTACAAAATTACCTTCGAATTGCAACAAGATGATCCGGACCGTCGAGCCCAGTTTGTGGAAACTATTATAGAAAAGATAAATAACAACCCTAATTTCCACAAAAAAATTGTTTAGCGATGAAGCAACCTTTTGCCTTAATGGACAAGTGAACCGTCACAACTGTAGATTCTGGAGAGAAGACAATCCTGGCTGGATGTCATCACTCTTAGTAGCCGGAAAAAGTTAATGTTTGGGCGGGAATTTTGGGCAACCACATCATTGGTTCACTTTTCATAGACGGAAATTTGACGGGACAAAAGTATCTTGGTCTGCTTAGACAACGCATAATGCCCGAAATTAGAAATTTAAATGAAAACATCAATGACATTTGGTACCAGCACAATGGAGCTCCAGCTCATTTCTCCGGAGGGGTCATCGAGTTTTTAAATATCCGATTTTCAGAAAAATGAATTGGAAGACGTGGCACTCTGGAATGGCCAGCTCGATCCCCAGACATGACTTCACTAGATTTCTTCTTTTGGGGTCATCTGAAGTGCAGAGTTTATAAAGATCGACTCAACGATTTAGAAGAACTGAGGGAAAAAAATTGCATAAAGCTGCACAAATTACCCCAGGCATGTTATCGAACACTTTGGCAGAATTTTATGATCGCCTCGGATTTTGTTTGGCCAACGATGGCAGTCATTTGAGCACCTGATTAAGAAGATAGGTACTTTGTTGTTTTTTTTTATTCTCATATTGTTATTAATAATTACTGGTTTAATAATAAATTTTTCTAATTCCATTTTCTTGACTTGTTTCTAAAAACTTGGCAATGTCGCTAACACAATTTTTTAATTTTGGAATGCCCAGTTACCCTCCTGTACTAATTTTAAGCATTTTTGGTTGGACCGCTTTCAAGATAATTGGCAATAACTTATCGTTTCTGTATATATTTCGAAAAAAGCGAGAGGCTATATCTCCGAAATTGTTAGGTATAAAAAAACCATATTATCAGGTCATAATAAGATTAATAGGGGCAATCGATTGCAAAAATAAAAATTTGGTTATTTCATTTAAAATTTAAAAATTCCCTCACCTACAGAAAAAACTATAAATTTGGCAACGTTGCTAGTACAATTTTTGAATTTATCATATCCAGTTACCCCTTCCTACAAAATTTGGTCAATTTATGATGGTTGCTGAGATAAATGAACGTTCCGATTTGTTATATATATATATATATATATATATATATATATATATATATATATATATATATATATATATATATATATATATATATATATATATATATATATATATATATATATATATATATATATATATATATATATATATATATATATATATATATATATATATAATATATATATATATATATATATATATATATATATATATATATATATATATATATATATATATATATATATATATATATATATATATATATATATATATATATATATATATATATATATATATATATATATATATATATATATATATATTAGTATTACTAGAGATCCTAAACTGTTAAACTTTTTTTTAATGAAAAAAAATATTTGGGTGTCCACAGCAAATTTTTGAAATTTATGAAAAATTGCTGGGGGTAATAATTGTTTAAACCATTTGTGTTTAAATTAATAAAAAAAGACCATATTCTTTGACCCAAAATCATTTTATTAGTAAAATATAAATAAATATCACATTAATTCCATATGAACTTTGTGTAAAAAGTTGATATTTGCTACAGTTTATAAATTGGAAGCAAACCCCTGTCAACTACAACCGCTTGTATCTATCTTGGCGTCCGATCGAACGATTGACAATTTCGATATATTAAAATGTCCAAGTCTCATATTCTAGACTGTACCCAATTTGCAAATTGTCCATTTTTTCAGTTGAAATTGTATTGCAAAATTATGATGCAGAACTATTAAACCAGATATAACAAAATTTAGTGTGATGCTTTATAATAGCATGAAGTTTATTCTGGTTAAAAAATAAAGTTTCTTGATAAAATTTAAAGGGTGTTAAAACTACTTGTAATATATTTAATTTTAAAACTCCCATTACAGCTTTTCTCTACGACCAATACTTACAAATTTAAGAGCAACTAAAGCAGAAAGAAATATTTTTTTAAAGTTTTTTCTCATATTGTATATTTAACGAATATTTCAAACTTTCTTGGAAAGAAGCATATGTTAATTTTTGTTACGTACATTTTTATAAAGGATTTTTAGCAAAAACATGCTTGCCACCTCGTACATCCAACCAAAAATAGAAAAGGCTTGCTCTAATATTAATTTAAAGCTTTTTATAAAATTGTCGCGTCACGATAAAAATAACTCTAAACTTATGCTTGATATGCAAAAAATGTTTTATTTGCGTTATGCTTTCGTATTTGGATATATTTATTGTTTAAAGCTTTAAAAATTATGATATAAAATAACTTACCTGATTTGTCCACGGTGTTAAAGCGTCATCGGTAAATATAGCAATATCTTTGCAAAATTTATTGCATTTTGCACATAGTCTCAACAGTTTGCAGGTTGCTTCATTTCTATAAACAAAGAAAACCAAAAAACTAGTAAGAAGGGGAATTAACTCACTCACCCAAAACTTGAAACGTCTGCTAAGACTTCATGAGTTCGTAATAGTCCAGTAAATGAAGGGATAAAGCTGTAAATAAATCTGTACAGTTTTTCCTTGTGCCGCAATTCTTAGGTCTTCGGGGATGCTTTCGAGCGAAAAAAAGTTTATCAACATTAACAGGTGGGAAAGTGCTGAAAATGGACCCTCACTAGCCGAAAAATGGGTTTCCCGCTAATATCTGCCAAAATATGCGAATTGAAGAATTTTTGTTTTAATAAAAAATGAAGATTGCCGTGTTATCTACAAAAATGGTCCAAATATATTTTTAAAGTTGATAGTTTTTGAGATAACGGGGCCCAAAAGTCAGCCTCATTTCAGCTTCACTTATAAGCGGGCGGACGAATTGTTCCATTACTCGGGCAATAATGTACATTTTTTAATCATTTAAAGTTCATTGTAATGGAAAAACCCGTTCCCATAATTACATATGAGTTTGGGTCCATTCTGAATATCAAAAAAAGCGGACAAAGTTTTTTTTACAATATTTTGTTATTAATTTATTGACATTAAAAAAAAATGGTTTCTTATTAATATTTATTTTTTATAATGAGACCTTAGCAAGTGTTCAATGATCCCATAAAATTTTCCTCACATTTTTCTTGCGTTTTGATAAAAAATTCTTTTGCCCATTTGCATTTCTTATCCGTTTCCGGCTATCTATCCAGTGTGGAATGTTATGGATTTTTCGACGGCCGTTTTTGCGAAAAATATTGGTGTTGCGAAAAAATAGTAAAAACCATTTTTGTAGATTTCGAGGTGATCTGTATTTTTTGTCAAAACAAAAATTCTCTAATTTGCATATTTTGGCAGATATTCGCGGGAAACTTATTTTCGGGACTTTGAGGGGACATTTTTAGCGGGTTCCCACTTTGGAATCGTAATAAACTTTTTCTCGCTCGAAAACATCCGCAAAGACCTAAGAATTGCGCCACAATTCTGTACAGATTTATTTACAGCTTTGGGTACTTTCAGGTCTTCAGTTACTGGACTATAACTAGACATCTGAGGTACCGCCTCAGGCTCCTCTATTGCCTACCAGTTTAAAATTATAAAAAAATGACAGTTGCTCGTTTTCTTTTTTACATTTCGTTAAATTGTAAATATAGGCAAAATACGTATAAGAGAAAACAATGCTCTGTTTGACAAATACTTTAATTTATAGGTTATATATCTCTATTTTTTCCAAATTATCTTGGTAAGTACCAAGATAAATCATCTGTTCTTTAAGTTAAATGATTTTTATCATATTTTAATAAAATTATTGTTTTTAAGAGTACCACATTTCTTGGCTATACGCAGTTTTTTACAGTTTCTCTTAAAATTTTTATCTCTAAACCTCAAGAATAAAAGCCCTGGAGTACCAGAAATTCCTGAGGATTGGTTTAAAGTAAAATCAGATCACAATTTTTTTAATTCTTATTAAGTTGGACCTAAATGTCATTTTAAATTTAAATGTTATCATACTTGTTCAATGGACGTTTTTTTTTAATTTTATAAGCTTCTTAAAAAGTAAGTAAAATTAGCGTAAAAAATTTTAAATTACGTAATTTATTTTATAAAAAAAGTCTTTAAAAATTTAAAGCTTTTAAAAAGCTTTTTTTAACATCTTTATTTAACATTGCCGTTCTTTATCATTTATCATTATAGCTTTACAGCTATCTAAAGAATGTAATAAAATAAATAATTCATAAAAATTAGTGGCGAGGCGTAGGCAGATTTAAATTTGTCTATTGGGAAGAGTTTTTGCACTGTAAGCATGATTTTTTTATTATTATTTTTTAATATGTTTTCGCCCAAATTTTCAATTTAATAAATTTTAATAATAAAAAATGTGTTGTATTTCTCTACTCCAAATCTTCGCCACTGATAATAATTTCCGAGTACTTTGGTATTGTAAAATATATGAGTATGGTATTGTAACCAACAAAATAAAAGAGTATAGACATTTTGTATTATTTAGTGTCCCATTATTTTTTTTTTAATTTTAAATAATGTAATTTGAATGCATCGCGAAAACGGTATGCCTTAATTGTTACCCTGGTACTGACACGACAACGCCTAAAACAAGTCTCTGTTCTTACACTATAGTTAGGCAAATAAATTCCAACGCCCTTTAAAATAATAAACAATATATTGCACTTACTATTTTAGGTCATTGCCTAAGTTACAAACTACCTGGTTTGTAAAGCACGGTGTCGATATTTTTGTGTTTGAAAGTATGGTCACTTTTAACACACGAAACAGATAGCGTTAAGCAGCAGACAAATTCAGAACACTAACAACCCAATCAATGATCTGTTTTTTGAAATAGCCCCGAAAAAAATATTGATTAAAAATGTAACCCATTTAGCCAGCAAATGTACCAAAACCCTTAATTATTGCTTTATTCAGTTTTTGAGAATTTCTAATTATTTGAATGACCGAGAGAAGAATTATGCAATCTATAAATAAACTAGTAATTTAAATTTCGTGTTATTTGTATTAATTAAAATATCAGATACACAAAGAAAAGTTTTACATCTATGGGATAATTTCACCCAATCGTTAAAAGCGTTTTTTTATCTCATTTAAGTAGACTACGAACGTTTTTACCAAACTTCTAAAATGTTTAGCAAGCTGTCGAAACAAATTAATTTAGATATAGCCTGTGTCCTTGAACCTATTATTAATCTAAGATTATATTCAGGACCCTGACGATTATTAGGAAGTAAGATATGGGGTTGAAGCTTAAATGCTGGCGCTGAAGATACATTATACTAGCCAATAAATAGAAAAAATTGCAACTAGTGTTCTATTGGCTTTGTTTAAGAGTTTAAAAAATCTTGATTGCAAATGAAATGGCACACATAACATGGGATTCTGGCACTCGAACGATTTTTTTAAAAATTTGAGTAAGTTGTTCGGTAGGTCAATAGAAACATCTTTTAAATAGGACATTCTTGTGCATGCCTACAGGGTAACCCAAAAAAATACTGAGAAATTAAAACTTCCCTGTTCCTTAATACTAATTTAAATGCCTAAAATGTCTGACTTATTATCTTAATCCAACAAAAAAATATTTTACATACTTGCTTAAAGTTATAAAAATGTGATTTGCTATTTAACACATACCGGGTGCTCCAGTGTCGAAAAAATAAACATGTTTATGCCAAGTAGTGTTCTAATTTCATAATATATTTGAATATATTTTCAGAATTTTTACTATTCTTTAATTTTAAATATCCCCATATATTTGGGACAATAAACCAAAGTATTTTAACTTAGATTTACCTTAATAAACTGTCAGAAATGTATTTATTCTGAAAAGGTATACATGTATATAACGATATTAACATTTTAGTTGGCATAAAACATATTATTTATTCGATAATGTACCACCTTGTATGTGTTAAATGTTAAATCAAATTATTTTAACTTTAAACAA